>LPNX011007137.1:4018-14159 GCA_001517045.1 Pseudotsuga menziesii
AACTTCAGATCGGCCATTTGGCTCTGAGATCTTGGTCTCGACAAGCTTCTACGACATTCTTATGGACATTACTCAATGCATCTAGAGCATTTGTATCAGATTCTTTGAACTCAGTTTCAACCATATCCCAACATTTGCTGAGCTGGAGAAAAGTCTTCATCTTGATAGACCAGAACTCATAGTTGGTATTGGTTAGTACAGGTCTAGAGATCTTCAAATTTGAGGTGTTTGTGCTAGTAGTAGCCATGTTCTTATGACTATTTGCTCAATAAAAAAGGACATGGAGATCCAATAAAAGATCCGGTCTTTTAACTCAGTGACGCTCCTTGTATAGCTAGCACAAGGTGTCAGAAGGGTGCTTCTGTTAAAAAGCATGTAAGTGAAGAGTGGCCGATGCACTTTTCTTTTGGACAAGGTGTGTCAATGGTGTTAGTGACACTCTTTTCCTTCATGCAAGGTGCGTCAGTGGGTCACTGACAGTCTTTTCCTTCAATCAAGGTGTGTCAGCGCTCCAAGAGAGAAGAAAAAGAACACTCGATTCCTTGATGTGTTACGGCTTCGATCACAACCTCCGTGTGTGTGTGTGCTTTCCACTATGTGAAAAGGCTTAGCCAAGACAAAAGAAATGGATGCTCTGATACCCTCTTAAAGATTAAAGAAGAGAAACAAAAGATGGTGAAACACACAATGGGCATATTGATTGCCTTCTCATTATTACACTCAAGTATTTCTAGGATTATATCACAACAATAAACTGGGCCAAAATACTATGGGTCACTAATCAAGATAAAGTGACCAAATCAACTACTCAACTAACTAACTAATTAATGTTGCATTTGACTAGTGAGATTACATTTCTTAACATATACTAGCATAGATCCATCTTAGTACCGAGTGGGGGGTCCAATTTTTTGATGTGTAAATTTTTCTATCTTAAAATTTTTTCATGTTAAAAAAAGTTATACCTCAATAATTTTGATTCTTTGTTTGTCACAAATAATTGAGCTAAGATTCTCTCTGGTTTGAAATTATTTTGTTGATTGAATATATATTTTCAATTATGTGGAGATTGCATAATATAAATAGATAAAAAAAGACATAACTTCTTAATTTTTAGTTTAAGTATTTTTTATATATTTTTAAATATATAAAAAAAACTATAACCTTTTAGTTTTTTAGTTTTTTAAATTGACATTTTTTTAATATATATATAAAATGTTAAAAACATTAAGAAAACATCTCCCTCCCTCTTACTATTCTAAATGCAAAAACTAAACCATACTATTTACTACTTAACCTCTCATCTAAAAAATATAGTCTTCATGTGAAATAATACATATTTTGAAACAAAACATTTATTATCTATTTTTTAATAGGAAGAAAATGAACCTAATTTGTGAAAAAGTCGAGTCGCTGGTTACATTTTATTATTATTTTTTAATTCACTAAGTTACCCATTTTCGATTACTGCTTTTCGAGCCATTCTATTTTCCCTCCAGCCGGATGTCAAATCTAAACAAAATTAGGCTGAATGTATTAGCTGTCAAAGCTCGAACAAGTGATCTCAAAAGCTTTAGTGATTGGATATTGCAGCGCCAATACAGTTGTTGGAATGGAAAAGATGAAGGCAAATCGGTTCAACTTTGACCTCGGATCACCTTCGAATGGTAGTTTTCCAACCTTGATAAAACTGGATTATGTCTTCTTCTGCGAAAAGCTTATTGTGCATTATAAAGACGACGCGTCATTCACAATATTTCCATTTAATTGTCCATTACAGTTCAAAATTTAGATTGAAATGCCTTTAAACCTTCGAATTTGCACTAACAATGCTCTTAATTGAACGTTTCGGTACCAAATTCCGTTCATTGTTTTTTTATTTACAATCTTGTCCATGTCAATTTTCCAAGGTTTTTGGTCAATGCTTTTGTTTTGGTGTGGTTATCGTGAAATTCTGCAAAAGCTTTGTCCATTTTGAAATTTCATTGCAAATCAAGTTTTCTATGCGGACTTTTGACCTAATTTGCAATGAGGGCAAGCTTTAAATGATTATGTCAAAAGCTAAATTTTCTTCGTTATTAGCCCAAATGCCACTTTACAATAGGATTTAATGTGAGGATGTTAAATTTCATTAATTTCTAAAGAAAGAAGCCTGTTATGATAAATTTGCGGATTAATTAGTCAATGGAGTGTGAGTTTGGTTGGCCAAGAGATTTCTCAGGGGTGGCTTTCTTGTGCTGAAATTTTTTGCCCGCCATCATCTGTCTATTTGGAGTTTATTACTTTGAAGATTATCTGCCGTGTTTATTTTGGGTGTATAGCATGACTATCACCTCAGAAAATCGATGATTCTCCTTGATTTCGAAATTTCAGCCTGGGAGAAAATATAGACTCACTGGAGACTATGTATTTGTTAGACTGATTATGTTATTAGAACTATCCCTAATTTATAGGTGAACTGATTATTCGTGTCACATGCCCCTTTGTTTTAGATCATGATAATCTGTCTGCAACATACCCTGCTTTCATTCCATTTTTCCATGGCTATTGGACAATAATTTTCAATAGATTCCAGGAAACTATCTTGTTTATGTTTTTTAAGATCGCTGCTAGAAATCGTCAGCTGAACAGTTCATGTTTTCAGATAAGCACCGGTAATCGTTCTCAACATTCTTGTTGGAATGGTCTTGTGATAGTTTTGTTTAAACTTGGGTAAACTTGGGTTCCCAAAAAGTTTTATTTTTCCCATATCAGCTGGGATATTTATGTTCTCAGATGAATCCATTAGTATTTGGTATAGGATCATTTTCCAAAGCAATTGGAAAATATTGTTAGAAAATTCAACGCTTTTGAAGCTTATGGTAGTTAGAAAACACTGACATGTTAAACCTCCAGGCTGAAAGAAGCAACCTCTTCCAGGGAATTATTATAGGTTATTTGAGCTTGTGTTATGAGGCTCTTTGCTTTAATTCTCATCTTTCAGTTCTTCATCTTTAAATTTGTCTAGCCATCCAATGACTTTGTCTTTGTCTTTTTCAGTTCTTGTTCTTTATAAATTTGTTATAGTCGTCCAATGACTTTGTCTCCTGCTCAGGCTACTTTTTTCGTTTTTACATTGGAAGACTTACTAATTCTTGAATGAATAATGAAACGGCATCCAGCAAGCTAATCCATTCTGAAATGCCTTCTAAAATAAACTTGAAAATATATTTCGGATTGAAGCATAGTTCCAATGATTGTGATACCTGCATGTTGGTGACCAGAGGGACGGGAAATTTCAAGGGAGTAACTAAAGAGAAACTCCATTGATTTTCTATAGAGAAATATAAAAAATGGTATCAAAGAAACAGTGAAATTTTCAATGATTTTGATATCTGCATGTGGGTAGCCAGGGGCACGGGAAATTTCGAGGGATTATCTAAAGATAAATTTCAGATATTTTCTGAAGAGAAATGTGGTATCAAAGAAACTGCAGAATTGTACAGCGAAGGTATTTTTAATATTTTTAGTTTTGAACTTTTCGGTTTCTTCGGAGCGATTGAGAGGTGCAAAGCTTATAAAGCCTATTTGCTAACCTTCCTTTTATTATTTTTTTGCTAAGCTTCTGTACAAAATGAGTATTTGGAAATCCCCACCTCAGTCGATTGCAGTCCTGTATCTGTCGACAAGTACTTACATATACGAGTAACGTACATTGGTTCATTCTGTTTTACATTCATAGTTTGTATAAATAACTTTTGGATATGCTGAACTTGAACCTCCAAGGAAAATCAAGACAATGGTAGGAAGGATCAAGCGAGGAATAGAAATCAAAATTAAAGTGATAAGTTTTCAGAAATTAAACGAAGCTGTGAGTCCTATCTTTCGCTCTCTAAATGATTTAGAGACCAGAATAACAGAACAAATGTAAGTTCCAATGTTCTTGAAGCTTGTAATTTATGTCTTGTAAGTTCGGGAAACGAAGGTTTGCTCGAAACATGGAGTCGGTAATTCTGACAGGGCTATTGTTGCCTATAAGATGCAGGAATCAGGCTGCTTGGAACCATAACTCTAGGTTGAAAAACATAGAACAGGTTTTGCAAGGTAAGTATCGGTGATTGTACAGTAATCTTTAGAAAGTAAGAATGCAGATTACACATGAGAATTAACGATATTTGGGCCATGCTATCTGCATCTAGGGATGCAAATCCAGCACAATATAGAATATGAGAGTAGCTCATGCTCTGATTTATGGAGCTAAGGGTTTAGGCTCAGCTATTTCTTTCTGAGGTTTCAGAGTCTGTATTTATTCCCGCAGGCATCTTTGTTGGTGTCTTGGTTCTTCAAAGATCATGCTGACGAGTATTTTCTTATTACATAAAAAAATTATCGTTTCAGAGCAAGTGCTACAGGAAATTAAGCTCCTAGTGCGTCAGGAAGGTGATATCCAGAGACAGCAGTTCAAAGACCTCCATTCCGATATTATGGCAATCAAAAGTACCATGAGGGCCATGACCAGGGAAAAGTGTCAGTGACCTTCTTTTTCTATTTGAAAATGAGTCGATTAAAATTCTGAATCTAAGAAATAACTGTACATCAGACTGATCTCACTGTTTTTTGTGTAGACAACATTTCCTCCCGTTGCTCTGTAGAGAAGGTTTGTGTCAGGTTTCTGCGGTTGTGTTCTAACAGAATTTTCGTTTCTAAGCTCATTAACATAATGTCGCAGAAGGGTATTGAGGGTTTTATGGGATGTATCAGGAATATGCGGAGTACTTTGTTGAGGAACTCACCATCGGGAAAAGGAAACTCCTCAAAAGAACACAGAGAGCTTGAAAATAGGAAAGAATCGTCTCAAGAAGCCAAGGATTCTGTTAAAAATGACAAAGACATGAAAATATCTGCTAATGAAGACTTCCATGAAAATTTGTTGCAGGAACATCAAATTGATGACTTGCAGCAGGCGCCCTGTCGCATTGAACCTGGCCATTCTCATGACATGGATGAGAACGTTGTGGTTGACATCGAAAATTATCTGTGTTATCCTCGAAAGGGAAATGAAGCAGATGATCAATATGACAAAGACATGAAAGTACCTACTAATGAAGACTTCCATGAAACATCGTTGCAGGAACATCAATTTGATGGCTTGCAGAAGGCGCCCTGTTGCATTGAACCTGGCCATTCTCATAAAATGGATGAGAACATTGTGGTAGACATAAAAAAAAATACTTGTTCCCTTCGAAAGGTCTATGAAGCAGGGAATCAACAGAAGGGCAGGGAGGGAGAAAATGCAAAAATTATCATGCCAGACATATACTGTAACGACAGTACCAACATTCCTGTTTGTCTCACGCAAGAGGAAGGCAATGTTCGTCTTGCGGAAATAAATATCCAGAATGAATTACACTCTTTACTAGAGGTCAGTGAAGCAGAGGAACAAAAGATTCGTTATAATTCATGTACAACATTCGAAAGCCAAAGATTTACAACATTCATGAATTATAACAGTCTGGCTTTCGAATGTTGTACATGAATTACAACATTCGTTATGAATCATCCTCTTTGGCTTTCGAATGTTGTAGCTCGCCTTCTTCAAGGATAGGAGATATCTGATCATCAGCAGAACTTATTACCTAGGAAGGATTTGAAGAGGTTGTGGCATTTCCTTCAACCTGAGATTTTGCATATTTGTTCACAGAAGGGTTTATTCCATCTCCAGCATATCCCACTTTATTTTTCACTAGTTCAGATGTGCCTACTTTCTGAGCTTGTACCCATTGATTTGGATTTTCTTTATCTAGGACTTCTTCTGATTTTTTCTTATAATTGCGAGCAAAGTGACCATATTCATGGCAAGAACGACACTTGAAAGGGAGTTGTTCATAATCAAGCTCCTGGAAATGAGACCATTCAGCAACATTGAGCTTGATTGCCGCAGGCAGCCCAATCTCCAAGTCGACCTCAACAAAAATTCTAGCACAATAATATTGATCTTTCCTTTCTACCCTACCAATGTATTTCCCAGCTTATTCCCGATAGCTTCCAAATATTTCGAATTCCATAAGTGAAGGGGAATGTGGGGGAGCCTAACCCAGACAGGAACAACTGAAGGAACATCCCGGGAAGGGTCAAAATCCGACGTCCACTTGTTCAAGTAGAGTCTCTGAGGACCCATAAAATAAGGACCATTTCAGAATATAAGATCTCGATCATCTGCTGATTCAAAGACAAAAATGTAATAACATCTGCCAACGATATGATTACGGATTCCATCTAAGACCAAGGGTCTCCGATTTCGTTGAACCCATCCTTCAACAACCTTCAGGGATGGCCACATCCCAGTAAATTGACCTATGAGACCATGCTCTACTAGGTTCAAGGCAGTTCGACAAGGTCGTTTTGCCGGAAGATCAACAGAAGGGATGTATTTCTTCTTCACAAAGGAATGCCCCAGAGGACTTCCCTTTCTCTTCCCACACGAAGCAATGAGGCGTTTGAATGCATCAATCTCAGGAGGAAGAAGAGGAGGACCCCTGCAGAGGACATAGAGAGCACGATGACCCTTTGACAATATACTGAGAAATAAAAAGTCACAAATCCAGGGAGAGTAGACTAAGTCTGAGCCAGCAATGAAAGAAATACAAAGCAGGCCGAGAGAAGCTTTCTTGTAACAATGCCCTCAACTACTCCAAAGACCAAACAACGAGAGCCTTCACACCAGAATACTAGAAGGATCAAAGCCAACATCATCCAAAAATATTCAGAGGTCTTGGAGAGACAGCTGCGAAGCAAGCACCCCAACAAGAAGCTACACTAGCAGCTGAAAATTGTAGATCGAAGACACCAAAAGCTATGATGATCAAATCCCAAAGTTCAACCAAGAAATTGATCAAGTTCCAAAAATGAAAAGACCAAAAACTCCACGAATCACAGGAAGCACAAAGACATCGATCTTGCAAACAACCACACACAACCATATGTAAGAAACTCCACCAGAGTGAGCTCTTGGAAAGACCTGCTCACTATCTCAACCAAATCATCCTACAGCAAGCCGGATTCCACCAGGGAACCAGACAGTCTCGAACAAATCTTCTTGGAGCAAAACTTTCATCTCAATCAATTCATATACTGAAATGATAAAAATGATCAATGCTAATAATAAAATTATTCACACCTACACAAGAGAGGATGATGTTATTAATAGAATGCAAATATTTGCATGTAAGTGGCCCCAATTCATTTTACCTCAATGTGCTATATGTGAGGTTCCTATCCCAAACATAACATTTATGTTGTCTTTTCAAAATTACATAGTAACTAAAAAGATCATGTTAGAAATGATGAAAAAAAAACATATAACATGTTCATTCTTTTGATTGAATCTCTCATCGTCCAATTTGCAAAATAAATAAATCTTGAAAGATCTTGAAATAAGATTGGTGAAGAAGAATTTCACATAAATTATTTTATGCTATAATATCAATATCTTATAAACAAGGAGTTGAAAGAAGGCATATCTCTCAAGGAATCAAGAGAGAAGGTTTGTAAGGTTGCCTTGTCTAAACAAACAGTAAATTTGGATTCAATAAGCAGGTTTTGCTATTTTCAATGCCAATAGTTAAAAATATATATAATAAAAAACTAGACACAAACATATAAAAAATATCATCAAGAGATTTGAACACAGATTCAGATAATATACTTATTCTAGAGCCAAAACAATATTTGATTCATAATATACTTATTCTAGAGCCAAGACAATATTTGATTCATCAAGTTTAGAAGTGAGATTGCATTACCAAATGGAAAGCAAGATATGAATATCATCTCGATAACATGTAAAGATGTAATAATTTGGTCAAATAAGTTTAAATTCTTTAAATTGAATCATTCCAAATAAATGAGAATTAACATGAGTATTCACTTCCAATTAATGAGAATTTACATGACTACTCACTCGAGCTTGAACGGCTAGAGTGTCATTTATTTTTCCTTTTAAGGAAAAAAGAGAAATGATGTACAAGTAATATTGGTGTATCATGTGTTTGGAAATTTGTATATGGAGCCTCAAGGCTCACACGTTCCTATGAATGAGTAAAATAAAATAAAATAAAAAATGGGTGAAATCTACATATGTAATATTTGAAAATTTTAATTAAAATGGTTTTTTCTATTTATTTATATATATATAAATGAAGATAATTTCAACTTCTTTCATTAAAGGATATGAATACCATGGCTTTGAGCATGATTGTAATAAAATGTCATTTAACTTTGTCATATAGCTTTTCAAGGTTTTTTTTTAATGAAGACTGTGTAGAAGGCGTTAACACTCGGCTCACTCCATACCTTGTAATAACCTTTAATGAAGTTAGTTTGCTTTGGGCATATGACCTTTGGTAATGGCATGCATCATCGCCTTGGCCAAAATTTCATACACATACTATAAGAAGGTGATGGGCCTCCAATTAGTAATAAGTTGAGTTCACTTAATTTAGGAATAAAGGGATTAATCCTATGTTGGTTGATCTTTAATGGTTTAAATTTTTAACTCCTTTTTCTTTATATATATATATTTATATTTTTAAGCATAGTAAGTTTGGGTTGACAAAATTTTATGTAATATTGTAGAATTAATTCAATTTAGGTGATATTGTCTTGTATCATATTTTATAAGGAATTATCAAATACATCTAAAGTCTACAACTACTGTGACAATCATGTTTGGGATTCTCATAGTTTTCACGGGACCATGTCTAGGAGGCTTTGCATGGAAAGTATACATTCTTCAATAAAGTTATAGGGTTGAGACAAAAAAAAAAAAATAATGAATAAGAAACTCTTATTTGATGTCCTCTTGCTCAATAAGCATTTTTGTTAGGAGTTTCGATAGCATATATTTTCTTCTTAGCCTCTTTTGAAGCTAGAGATATTAATAAATCCTTTCTTGCCCGATCCCAAATATATAGTGTTAATGGAGTCTAGCTTGACATTAAACCCACTTGGAATTACAAATTCCATCCAATTTCCAATGGTTTAAAAGGTTGTTTACCCTTTAGGCAAATGGGTCAAAACCCTAGAGGCAAAGTCTCATGGTTAAAGTTCTCATCAATCATGTGGAAAGTATTAAAACTTCAAGCAAAATCCCTACCAAATTTGGGGGAAAATAAAAAGAGGTTGAGCATTTGCGCTTGTTAACTCCATAAACAATCAAATAGTCATGTTTGGCATCTTAAAGTAATCTATATGACTTTAAAAAATCTTCTTCATCCTACGTCTAAAATTCATTGTAGCGGCAACAAGAGGTCACAAGATGTAAGCACATATTATGTTTTCCTTAGGCCCTACCAATTGCTTATCATTTTCATGTATGTCTATTAGGTTGAGTTTTAGTAGTGGATCGGTGGACATTAAATTCCATAACTAACTTAATTTTTATGTATAGCACATTCTACATCAAATAATATTATTGTTTTAGCTGTAGTCTAAACATTTTATGAATTGAGGGAAACTAGCTTTTTGGCCTCATATATGACAAGAATAATTTTGGATTAATGAAATTGCAGATATCAAATGTAAGCATTGCATGATCTGGTTGCACCAAGGGTATTCAAAGGTGTTGAATCTATTTACGCATTAAAAACGACAACTTCATCAATCCAAAATTGTAATTTTATCAAAGATTGTTTGGGTACATTTTGATGATGACAAAACTAGAAGAACATAGAATGTTTAGCCTTTTTCTTAATTTCATATAGTTTTGTAAGTCTTTTGGAGCTCAATGGGTTAACTCAACCAATTGTTGCTAATGTTGTTGGCCATTTAGTTAGATCATGCTACAAGTGCCCAATTCAAATCTCCATGGGTGAAGTGCTCTAATCTATGTGAAGGAGCTCACCACTGACATCTTCTATGAATTTGGAGAAACCTTCCTTGATCTTTCTCAAATTTGGAGAAATAATAAGCCAGTTGGGTTGTGGTCTAATGGTAATTTACCATATAAGTCAGTTGTGTTGTAGTCTAATGATATACTAGTGGGAGATTGCCATGCAATTTTATTAGGTTGTGGAATAATGATACATTTGTGAGAGTTTCCCACATGAGTCAACTAAGTTGTGGATAGTTGTACGATGGTAAGAGTGTACCACGTAAATCATTT
>LPNX011007137.1:22425-55282 GCA_001517045.1 Pseudotsuga menziesii
TAGTGCAACTTCTCATATGACTTTTAGAAAATATTGTTTTGAAGAACCGAATGACATTAAAAATGACATAGTATACTTTGCAGAAACATCTAGCCTCAAACCAAGGGGAATTGGTTCAATCAGGCTCAAGCTGTCTGGTTTCCTTGATTTTGTGTTAAAGAATGTTCTTTATATTCCAGAGTTGCAGAGAAGCTTGTTGTCCTTGGTATAGATTTAACAACAAGGCCATCCCATTCACATGTTTGATGGAATTATAGAGATAAGGAAGTCCGCTAACAACAAGGTCATCATGCCCGGGTATGAAGATGAAAATTTGTTGAAGTTGAAGTGTTGTTCTGCAACAGTTCAAAACTTTTCCTATATGTCTCAACTTGAAGAAGGTAATATGTCATCCAATTTATTGTGGCATGCAATATGTGGTCACTTGAATTATAACAATCTATGTTTGTTAAGAAAGACTGGTGTATATGTTTTTCCTACTATTCCTAAACATAGAAGCAAATGTGATGCATGCATATTAGGAAAACATAGTAAGCAAAGTTTTCAATAGTCTAAATTCAGAGCATGTAGAAAGTTAGAAATAATTCATTTTGACTTCTGTGGCCCCATTCCAATTCCTTCTGCAAATGGTAATATAAGTTCCGCATGACCTTTGTTAATGATTATTCAAGAATGTGTTCGGTATATTTATTGAAGACAAAGTCTGAAGCATTTCAAACATTCAAAAACTTTCATGCATGGATAGAGAATCAAACACAAGCACATATTGGTACATTATATTCTGATAATGGTAAAGAATACACCTCTAATGAATTGAAGATTAGCTTTCCAAACATGGTATTACACATCAAACTTCAATTCCTTATAACCCTCAACAAAACGATGTAGTAGAAATGATGAATAGAACATTAATGAATATGGAAAGATCAATGATGTTTTTCAAGAATGTGAAACTGATGTTTTGGGGTGATGCAATAGTATGTGCAACATATTTGAGAAATAGAAGTCCATCTGATCTCATGCTGTTGAAGACACGACTCCACATGAATTGTGGTTTGGCCATCTTCCTTTGGTTAGGCATCTCAGATTTTTTGGTTCCACTTGTTATGCCTTCATACCAAAGGAGAAAAGAAACAAACTTGGTGCTAGAAGTCAAAGATGCATTTTCTTGGGGTATTTAGATACTTCCAAGGCATACCGTCTTTATGATGAGGTAAATAAGAAATTTCTTGTTTCCAGAGATGTCATTTTTCTTGAAACTAAGAAAAATGACAAGTATATTGAAATAGAACTTGATCATCTGGAGAAGTTTTCCCATCTAAATACATATTATGAATTTGATAACGAAATTCCAAACCTTGAAGCGAGAATCTCGATATTGGATCATGATCAAGATTTGGAATTTCCTTTTGAAGCATCAACACCCCCTCATGAAGAAATTCATGAGGAATAAGTCTCCACCATTTCACCTGAATTGGATGATGTGATTGAGAGGATTGAAAGATTAAACCTTGAAGAGAATGTAGCACCTCCAGGTAATCAACCTAGACCATCAAATAAGATTCCAAAATTGGCCATAAGGACACTTCAAATTTTCCATCCAGATGAAGTTCGAAAGACAGGAACGAGAAACTCAACAAGATAAGATGATGGAGGAGAAGAAGGCAACTTAGGTGATGGCATGGGTGTCTCATTTGATTGTGAATTAAATGTATTTTCTAACTTTGAACCAAATTCCTTTATAGAAGAAGATGCATGTGATGAATGGAAAGAAGCTATGAAAAGTGAATACGATGTACTCATAAAAAATGGAACCTGGAAGCTGGTTGACCCTCCAATTAGAACCAAACCAATTGGTTGCAATTGGGTATACAAGAACAAATACAAATCATACGGCTCACTTGATAAACACAAAGAAAGGCTTGTCTCGAAAGGTTATGCACAAGGGAAGGAGCTGACTCTAAAGAAACATTATCCCCCACGTACAAATGGGCTACCATCCGCCTTTGCTCTCCATGGAAGCACAAAAGAAGTGGAAAGTCCACCAAATGGGTGTAAAAAATGTTTTTTTGAATGGAAACTTGAAAGAAAATGTCGTCATGTCTCAACTAGAAGGTTTTGTTATGAAGGGACAAGAAAATAAGGTATGCAAACTTGTCAAATCCTTGTATGGCCGAAAACAAGCACCACTAGCATGGTATGAAAAGCTAACCAAACATCTTCTAAAGCTAATTTTCAAGCATTGTAATCTTGATGATGCAACATTGCTTGTGAAGAAAGTTGGAAGATCAATTTTATTTCTTGTGGTATATGTAAATGACCTTTTGATGACAAAGAACAATGAAAATTACATAGCATCCATAGAGAAAGATTTGAAGAAATTTTTTGAAATGACTGATTTGGGATATCTTCATTACTACTTAGGAATTGAAGTGACTCAACATCCTAAGTACATATTCATATCTCAGAAAAAATAGGTTGGAGAATTGTTGAACATATTTGCATGACATAATGCAACCTTATCTCAACTCTAAAGGAACAAAAGTTGAAGCTCACATCAAGTGAAGTAAAAGAATTGAGGATGCGACAAAGCACCGACAATTTGTAGGAATCCTTATCTACCTTACCACTATTGGACCAAATATTTCTTATGTTGTTGGTATTCTTTCCAAATACATGCACAAACCTTGTGAAGGACATTGGTCTATTGCAAAAAGAGTTTTAAGGTACTTGAAGGGGACTCAAGATATTGGACTCAATTACACTAAGGCAGAAGACTTCAATCTCATTGGGTACAATGATTAAGACATCGACGAAAACAATGAGACATTAGTGTCCACTTCTGGATACACAATGAGTCTTGGACCAACAACTATTTCCTAGATATCACGCAAACAGCTGGTTCCAGAAGATTTGACAACATAAGCAAAATATGTGGCAGTTGCAGAAGCAACAAAGGAGATTGTGTGGCTCAAGAAAATACTTGAAGATTCACAGGAGAAGCAAGACAATTCCACTCTCTTATTGATCAACAACACTTATACAATCAAGTTGGACAAGAACCCCAAATTCCATGATTGAACCAAGCACATGAACACAAAGTACCATTTGATTTGACATCATGTAGAGTCCAAGATAGTTCATTTACAACACTGTTCCACAAATGAACAAATTGTCGACATATTCACCAAAGCACTTGGATGAGAAATGTTTGAAAGATTTAGAACCATGCTCAGACTCACAAAGAGCCCTTCATATTAAGAGGAGAATGTTGGATACCTAATACTCAGATTATGCTTCCATACATTATTTAAATATTGTAAATACATTATGAATGTGAATAGTCACGTAGGAAGATGAAGAGGTTGGTTGGAAGTTGAATCACAATCACCAAATGTAATGTATAAAGAAAGGTATTTTCCAAGGAATAAGATGAATCGAGAGTTATTCAATCCTATAATGCCTCACAATTGTTGGATGCAATTAATTCCCTAGGTTATGGGAATTACAAAGGCATGCTTTCTTTCATAAAGTACTCTAAATTAACTTATGTTGATTCACTCATTTACTAAAGAGCTCCAGCAATGCATCGCCTCTTTTATCTTCTAGATAACATAAACAAACAATACATCAAGTAGTCGAGGTCGTACATAGCATGCACATAGATGGAAAAAATGCATTTAATTGCTCAAACATGCTGCTCTTTGTGCATATATTACTCTACCTAAAAAAGGAATGGTTAGCTTGAAAACATAAACATATCCATTTCTTAGTTCAACTAGTATCACCAGTAATCTCCACAAGAACACAATCCATCCTTAAAATTTTGGAATCGGTTTGCATCTCTCACAAAAATTTATCACCCAACAATCTTGGATATGAAATTTTTGTGGCATTGTGGCAATCACTACCTATGCTGTTAGGAGCCGGGAGCAGGGAATGGGAGCGGAGCAAAAAGCGATATTTTCAAAAGATTTCATAAAAGGAGTGTTTTTTTATATAGTCTATATTTTAATATATTTTGGTGGATTTATATCTAAACAACATGTAGGATGAATTAGCTATAGAAAACATGGATTAAACCATATGACATCAATCACTTGGTAGTTATAACTTATCACATTGTCATCAAATGATTAACCATGACAATTTTTATAGGAGCTTGGAAAAAAAGGGAGGTACCATAACATCATCATCAAATGATCAACCTATTATAGAAGCATCTAGTATATAAGCTTATAGTATAGAAGAGGTAGGTAACACCTTAGGGGCACCTTAGGAGCACACTCCCATAACTTGGAGCATTTTGGGAGAGAGCTTTGGGAGCAAGAGCGAAGGAAGAGGGGGTGCTCCCTTGCAACAAAGTTCACTTCACGATACAGATGGGGTTCCTGGGATTGTATTAATGATCACAAAACTAATGATTAGCTTCACACTATGACCAAATATAATATTTTCCCTAGCCTCCTCCACATTCTGCAACACAAGATTTGTGTTAAGCACATAACTCGCCTTCTCCATTTGACCATACAAGGTTTCCAACATTGCATAAATATTTTCAGATTGAGAATGGGTTGTCTTGCTCGAGGAATGTGTGAACCTCTCTATGCACCACAACAACACTAAATCCTTTCAATGTACCACAAAAACATTGAATCATGGTTGCTTCTTCACTCCCCTCTATTTCATCATTGTCCTCAACTTTCCTACACCACCTCATCGACATACCTCAACATAGATGTTTGACAACGACATCTAATATCCGACATTGTTTGGTTCTTATTCATTTAAATGTGTTTTGCGGCTTGTTATCTTGGATCAATATTATAGCGAATTTTGCATATCCCAAGCAAGGCTCCCCACACATTTGCATTGGGTTCTAATGGCATCTTTTTGATACTGTCATGCACTTCATCTAGATTCCCTGCATTCCCCAAAGGGCCAAGCATGTTGGAAATAGTGCAACTTCAGAATTTATTCTTATTCATTACGGGAGTAGATATAAATGTAATTGATCATGTAAACCCCTAATTGAAAATATCAATGTAAACCTTGGGGTGAAATCACACAAAGAAAAAAATTATAAAATGGAACTTTTGTATTCCCCAAGACAAGCCAGCCCCGTTAAAAATCCACTTGAAAAATCAATATAAATAGGAGGTGCCCCTCCTCATTTGACATATCACTCAAGCTAGTTTGCTCCAGCATAAGGAGGTTCACTGTTTAAGCTAGGAGGAGTGTTTATGGGGTTTTCCAGCATAGAAGAACTTCTCTCTTATTTCTCGGGGGTCTGTGCTAGTACTACTTGGATGTACATTGATCTCTATTGGAAGGTATGAGCTCGAGGGTGACACTAAGTTGTCTATGGTTTTGGATGACCTAGAATCATCATGGTTAAATGAGCTGCACATATTGATTTTGTGCTTTGTCTTTCTTCGAGTGATCTTGGTTTTACAACTATCAAAATCTAACATGGTATCAAAGTAATGCTAGAAGAAGTCATTGTCGAAGACTAGGGATCCATGTTTTGGAGTGTTTCCCACCTCATATCACCTCAGAAGGAGCATAGAGCAACTCACCCTCCTAGGGCACATCCTTCCATGGAGGTCAAATTCAGTTTAGTGAAATTTCAATTTTTTGACCTAAAACTGTCAAGTCAAGACCTAGGGCTTCTTGGATCTATTCCTTCAATCCATAGAACTGGCTCATTGTTATCTTTCTCCAACTCGCCTTGGTGGGGCACAACTATCTGTGGAAGCAGATTTCATATCTAGAAATTTTAATTTTTGACCTACTCTCTACCAGAGTCGAGAAACTAGGGTTTCCAGTTTTGAGCTATCTAGACCACAAATCTGGGAGAAAAGGAGGTGTATTCAATTCGCCTTGATAAGCGCATCTCTCTATGGATTCATACTCGCAAGTCTCCACACTTCAAATTTGGCCTAGCTCTTGCTGGGGTTTCTGAAGCAGTTTTCGGGTTGCATTCAAGAAGATTAACTTGAAGGTTGAACATAGAATTGGTGAGGTTTCCAAGTCTAAGGTTCTCATTAGGATTTTTTATGAGAGTCTAGAACAAATGAAGAAGGATATCTCGTATCTAGTGCTTCACATGCCAAAGGGTTGGTCATTGTGATGTACAATGACATGGTTTAGACAAAAGGAATGATGATTGTACGAATTTATTCTTTTAGTACTCTTTACGAAGATCCGATTGTGATGGACTCTCAACGAGAATATGAAGACCAAAGGATTTTCATGAGGAGGTGGGAGCCCACCCATCCATAAGATAGTGAGAGATAAGTATATGAACTTACATGCTCTAGTAGATTAGATCTGGTAGTCATTGGATATATTTTTATGCATATCTATATTCCTAAATTTAGTAAGTTTGTTGAGCATGTGATTTAGTTTCTTGTTATGATTGTTCAATGTTGTACAACATTTCATGAACCCATCTTGGATGATATCTCCTTATAACATGTTTAGGTTTTGATATCATGTTCTAATGAAGATAGTGGGTATCCAGATGGTAACCATATACATGTTGTGTCGAAGCATTAGCTAAGATGCTTACATAACTATGTGAACTATCTTAATTGCATCAAAATATGAATTGATGAAATTTGATTATGTAATGTTTCTAACCATCTCATGGGATTTGACTTTTAGGGAATGCTATGGCCTACAAGAAAAGGATGATGAAACTTGGTCTGAAGGACAAGTGATTACATTGGCATGCAAATGGATCAAAAGTGGAAAACCTATAGAAACATGACTCTCAACCCAGAAGAAAGATGACTTTCGGTCGAAACAATTAAGTAGAAGTCATGACTGCAAACATATATGGACTGAGTACATACATGGTCACATGATCCACAAGCCCCGATGATCTTGTGTAGAGATTGGTAAATGAAAGCGGAAGGCTTCAATGGATGTCGGTCTCTCTACTATAGTTGTTCGTCTCTTCGACGAGTATGCAAAGTAGTTACTTTCTAGTTAGAGTCATGACAGATGCATCATGGAGGACAAAAGTTACTTAGTTGATTTCTGAGGAGAAAGAGGAAGTTAGCCATCAAGATGAGCATCCTGATGTATTGCATCACTTATGGATAGTGTGACAAAAATATTCCCGAGTTAAGGAAGAGCATAGTTGAGATCCTGAGCAGATCAAGCATGATGATTGTGGCTACACTGATGACAGTGATGTCCTGATCTAGTCAAGACAATTGAAGGATCCTTGATGTACCTGGTCATCACCATGGTTAGATATAACCATGATGTACAGATAAAATCCAGATGTGTTCCGGTAAAAAATGTTGATGATGCATCACTGGCTAAGAGGGGGTGTTGGAGTAGTAGCTGCGTGAGGCACCACCTCATAGGTTGACCCAAGGAAGAACAAAATTAGAATACCATGTCCGAAGAATACCTTCCTTGTTGAGAAGGAGCGTTGCAAATAGTGCAACTTCAGAAGTTATTCTTATTCATTATGGGAGTAGATATAAATGTAATTGATCAGGTAAAACCCTTGAAAAGATCAGTGTAAACCTTGGGGTGAAATCAAACGAAGAAAATATTTATAAAATGGAACTTTTGTATTTCTCGAAGACAAGTCAGCCCCAGTGAAAAGTCACTTGGAAAATCAGTATAAATAGGAGGCACCCCTCATCATTTGACATATCAGGCAAGCTAGTTCGCTCCAGCATGAGGAGGTTCGCTACTTCACCTAGGAGGAGTGTTTCTAGGGTTTCTAGCATATAAGAACTTCTCTCTTATTTCTCGAGGGGCCGTGCTACTACTACCTGGATGTACATCGATCTCTATTGGAAGGTATGAGCTCGGGGGTGACATTAAGTTGTCTATGGTTGGGGATGATCTAGAATCATCATGGTTAAACGAGCTCCGCATATTGTTTTTGTGCTTTGTCTTTCTTCTAGTGATCTTGGTTTTACAACTATCAAAATCTAACAAAACAAGCATGCATAATGCTTCAGCTTAAGTGCAAGGCCATAATTTGACTTCATAAACACAAAGTATTTCCATCTCTAGTCAACTAACCATGCATGAGACAAGGCAATCAAAATAGCAGTAAAGGTGATATGATCCGATTTTGTGTTTGTCTGTTGCATTTGGGGTAAAAGAGCAAGAGCATCCTCACCATGTCCATGAATTCCATATGCCAAAATCATTGCAGTCTATGACACAACATTTCATTCAGGTATCCTTTCAAACAATTTGTGCGCAATGTTAACATTCCCACGTTTGGCATGCATGTCTACAAGCGGGGTACCCACGACAACATCAAGTTGAAATCCGATTCTTATAACATGGTTGTGGATCTGCTTACCACGTTCCAGAGCCAATAAATGGGCACATCCAGGCAGAGCACTAGTAGCTATGACAAATGAGTTGGGTTTTATACCCTGGATGTGCATTTCATTGATGAATGCCAAGGCTTCATAGGTGTAGCCATTCTAGGAATAGCCAGCAATTATTGTAACCCATAACCCAACATTTCATTCAGGTATTCTCTCAAACAATTTGTGGAAAACATTAAAATTCCCACATTTGGCATACATGGCTACAAGTGCGGTGCTCACAACAACATTAGATTCAAATCCACTTCTTATTGCATAGTTGTGGATTTGCTTACCCTGTTCTATCAATAAATCATAGGCAGAGCATTTAATATGACGAAAGAGTTGAGTTTTATATAATGGACAGGCATTACATTGACGAATGCCAAAGCTTCATGGGGTGGCCATTTTGGGAAGAACCAACAATTATTGCATCCCTATGACACAACATTTTCTCCAGACATTCTTTCAAATAATTTGTGGGCAATGTAAACATTCGCACATGTGGCATACATGTTTACAAACCCATTAATCACAACAATATCTAATTCAAATCCACTTCTTAATAGCCATGGATCTACTTGCTTTGTTCCAGAGCAAATAACTTGGCTTGGCACATGCAGGCAGAGCACTAACTATGACGAATGAGTTGGGTTTCATAACCTGGACGTGCATTTCATTGATGAATGCCAAGGCTGCATGGAAGTGGCCATTCTCGGAATAACCAGTAATTATTGCAGCCGATGACACAACATTTCGTTCAGTCATTCTTTCAAACAATTTGTGGAGCCTAGAATCCTCCACAAACTACATTCATTCAGTCATTCTTTCAGTTACTCTTTCAAACAATGTAAACTACATACCTAGAAGCGCAGTACCCACAACAGATTCAATACAATTCTTGCTGCAGAGCCGTGGAAGTTGGGTATAAATTTGTATACCCTGGATGTGCATTTCTTTGATGAATGTTGAGGCTTTATGGGTTGGCCATTCCTGGAATAACAAGCAATTATTGCAGCCCATGACACAACATTGTGTTCAGGCATTCTTTCAAACATTTTGTAGGCAATGTTAACATTCCCACATTTAGCTTAAATGTCCAAAAGCACATTACGGACAACAACATCAGATTGGAATCCAATCCTTATAGCATATCCTTGGATATGCTTACTTTTTACACAGCCATCAAATCGGCATGTGCACGAAGAAAACTACCCATGTTAACTGAGTCTGGTTTAAAACAGTGGACTTGCATTGCATTGAGGAATGCCAAGGCTTCATGGGATAGCCATTCGGGAATAATCAGCAATTATTGCAGTCCGTGACACAACATTTCGTTTATGCATTCTTCAAACAATTTGTGGGAATGTTACTATTCCCACATTTGCTATACATGTCCACAAGCGCATTGCACAACAACATCACATTCAAATCCATTTCTTACTTTGTCCCAAAACATAGAAATTGGCACATGCTGGATGAACACTAACCATTATTTCATTGAAGAATGCCAAGTCTGCATGGGGATGGTCATTCTGGGAGTAAACAACAATTAAAACAGTACATAACACAACATCTTGTTCAGGCATTTTTTCAAACACCTGGCGTGCATTCTCTAAACTCCCGCACTGAGCACTACATCGACATCAATGCAGTACCCACAAAAGCACCCAACTCAAATCCCCTTGCAATGGTAATTTCGTGATCCTTCTTGCTTGCTTGGAGATATGATGGGCTACCCCACGCTTTGGTTGCAGAAAGATATACCAACCTGTCGAGAATTATGGCTGCGCGTTGCATTTGATAATACACCTTAGCGCTGTGTCCCAGAACCCATTTTATTACATGACAAACAAATTCTAACACGACACCAATATATCTACTTACATAACCAAAGTATTTAAATGCAGTAAATAACTAAGATGAAAATTTAAACATTGTTATAACTGTGATTAATCATTGTTTTTTACTTTTTAAAATAAATAATCAAACAAGTCACCATGTCACAATCAACTAATATGTTATAAGATTAAAAAATCCAATCAAAACACACACCTCATCTCTTTGCAATCTTCTGTACAAACTTATCTCAAAAGTCATCGCGGTCAGAGTCAAGCCCTTCCTGGACTCCGGCATATCTCAGGAACAATATGGGTTTCTCAAAAATCGCCAGATCGTTGATCTCATTGGCATTGTCCAGGAATCTCTTCACTCTATAAAATCCAAAAATCTCTGTGCATTCATCCTTAAACTTGACCTCATAAAGGCTTTTGACAGGGTAAATTGGACCTTTATACGCCTCATCCTGATTCAGATCGGTGCTCCCCTTCAAACTATCCACTGGATTATGGGTTTTATCTCCTCTGCTACCTTTGCTGTACTTATCAATGGCACCCCCACTAATTTTTTTCCTGCCTCGCGTGGCATTCGTCAAGGATGCCCTCTTTCCCCATTGATCTTCATCCTTTTCATTGAAGGCCTTAGGCTGTTAATAGTTGATGCCCGTCGCCATGGTCTTATTCGTGGAGTCAAAATCACCTCTTCACTTGCCCTGACACATCTTCTCTTTGTTGATGATGTTATCCTCTTGGGCTCCGGAACTCTTCAGGAATGGGCAGCTTTTGATGTGATACTTGAAACTTTTTGTAAAGCATCAGGTATGTCTATAAGTCTGGATAAATCTGTACTACTACACAACAATATTCCTGCTCCTGAACTCATCAAACTTACAAGAGTTTTCCCTTACAAAGTACTCCCCATCACTATGGGCTTCAAGTATCTTGGGTTCTACATCAAACCCCTAGGGTACAGATCCAAGGATTGGCTTTGGCTTGTACAAAAATATGAAAAGAAAATCAGTGTATGGACTCACAAGCTGCTCTCATTGGGAGATAGGCTGGTTCTTGTGCAAACTGTACTCTCTAGCATCCCTGTCTATTGCATGGGTTTAGCTCCATTACCGATTTCCATCTTGCATAAACTCATAAGCATTACTTTTGCTTTCTTATGGGGATCTTCAGGGAAAACTCATAAATTCCACCTTGTTAGTTGGTCGAAATTATCTTGGCCAAAGAAATTTGAAGGATGGGGAATCAAAAATCTTCATTGGTTCAGCATTGCTCTCCGTCTTAAGACTTTTTGGAGAGTCCTCTTCAGTGATAGTCTTTGGCATCGAGTACTTATCACAAAATATCTGAGGCAGTCCACTGTCATCTCTTGGCTCCGGGAGAAAAAGTTCAATACTAGGGGTGTATCAGCTATCTGGAGGGGGTTTATTCAAACTCTACCCTGGATGGGATCCCATCTTACTTGGCAAGTGGGGAATGGTAATGATATACTGATTGGTACAGATCCTGGATTGGCAATTCGGTTTCTTTTCACTTTCCTGAAAACCTGAGAACTTATCTGGAGGACCTTGGAATTATTACACTTGCATAGGCACAAAATTCTTTACCAGACGCTCAACACTACTGGTTTACTGCTGAAGAATTATATCTGGAAAGTGATTGGAAAATTATTTGGAATTCTTTTATCAGGTGCCTGGATCTGAATGGCATTCGATTATCTACTGATTCTGACTCGCTGATTTGGGAATATAATAAAATTAATGGTTTTATCTCTGCTGATAAAGTCTACGAATGTATTGTCAACTCATATCAACCTGATCCGGGCAGCCGACTGTACATCTCACTTTGGTCGAGTCTCCTTCCAAGGAAGATTGGATGTTTTACTTGGTTAGTATTGAGAAATAAAATTCTCACCTGGGACAATTTACAGAAGAGAGGGGAAATTGGGCCTGGTATTTGCTCCTTGTGTTTTGTAAATGATGAAACTGTCCACCACATTTTCACTAGCTGTCCGATATGGAGATGTATACTGGGGGTTGTATGTGATCAGTTGCAGCTGAGTATTCCTCCTGTAGCAGATTCTATTTCAGTTTTTTTTGAAGATTGGGTCACCTCCTATCATCGTTGCTCGGCTCTGTTTTACATCCCTCGTTTTGCGATTTGGGTTGTTTGGAAAGCTCGTAATAGAGCTGTTTTCGATGGTAATAAGGTAAATATTTTGTGTGTTATGCACCAGATATTAAATGCTGCACATATTTCTTCCTCTCAGCCTGTCACTAAGGGAAGTGAAATAAAATCAGTCAGACAGATCGGGCCTAGACCACTCATGATTTTCCCATCTGGTTACTTCGATGGAGCATCTACTTCTTCAGCAGCGGGCATTGGTTTTTGTTTATATCTCAATGAGAATCACCGTCTTGAATTTGCGCTGGGGGTCGGACATGGATCCAATACAAAAACAAAACTTCTTGGACTTTGGGCAGTTCTGCACTCATCCCAAATGATGGGAATCCCTTTAGCCTGCATTTACGGTGACTCACAGGTCATTATCAACTGGGCTAAAGGTATTTATGCACTCTCCCCACCAGAGCTCCTTCACTGGTGCAGGGAATCACAAAAGCTTCTAAAAAGCTTCAAAGATCTCACTATCATTGACATCTATCGGGAATACAATGGGATTGCAGACCGTCTTTCAAAACAAGCACTCACATACTCTCCCAGTTTTGGGTGTTTTTTTGAATTTTTTTATGACCATTTGGTCACTAGTGACTCTTTCCAGCTCCTTTGAGCGTGTTTTGGGGATATCTCCCCTTCATTTTGGACATGTACTATATGTTGACTGAGTGTCTCTTTTGGACCACAGCTCTGGTCCTATGTTTCCCAATAGATAGGAATGATAAAGAAAGATCACTTACATGATGAGGCAGATTTCTGATGGGAACTCTTGTTATTGCACTCCATTCCCTCCGGCTGCAAATGGACATGATCCATTATCGTCTTGATGTATCTTTGCTGATGTTTTCCCTTTTGGGCGGCTGTTACCAAGGCCCTTTGATTCTTAATAAAGAATAACAAGGACTGATTTTTTCTTCCTGAAAAAAAAAAGTCCTTCACACTCTCCCTGCAGCATGCGATCGCTGTGATTACACTGTTTTGTACCCATATGAAGTTCTTTATTTCATTTAATGCACATTAATAAAACTGATGAAATGTTCGCAAATTTTAATTTCAACATATCGGGGATGCATGCGAGAGGTACAGGGTTCGATACCCTGCATCTCCATTTCCTATTTCCAGCCTTATTAACAGAAGAATACACCTGAATCTAGTTAGTTCTCCTTCTCTTTGGTTTCCTTTGTGATTCGTAGTTGAGTCGATCATTACATACACGTCGCTTTGGCTGAGTGGTTAAGGCATGTGCCTGCTAAGTACATGGGGTTTCTCCGCGAGAGTTCGAATCTCTCAGGCGACGGTTGATTATTAGACTTTTATGCGAATTCACTTTAATTTTTCTCTACGCATCCAGATGAATCAGAAATGGAAATCCCACAAGCTTCTTCGTTCCCTTGGAGATACCAGTCGGGATATGTTGAACAAATGGGCGATTCTACACCAATCTGGTGCTATCGATTTGCAATTGTCAAAACTCGGAGGCATTCAATTCTGAAATAGGTTAAGGTCGCTTTTAGTCTAGGGTTTCTAGGGTTTTGAGATACATTAGGGTTTGGGTAGGGAAGAGCCTTCTAATCTCCTCTAAGCTGACCTTTCTAGGGTTTTGAGATACGTTAGGGTTTGGGTAGGGAAGAGCCTTCTAATCTCCTATGAGTTGAGCTTTCAAATCTTTGGCGATTATGTTCTAAAGGACTAAATATCTTTGGTGACGATGTTTAAAAAGAATCAGAGTTAGAATAAATGAGGAAGTTTTTCTTCTTTTTTTTTGGAGGAAAGAGGATGGACCAAATTATAACTAGTGGCATCTAAGGAAAACAATCCATTTCTTTTTTAAGGGAGATAGATCAAATTATAATGATGGGAAGGAAACCAATCATTTATCTTTGATAAGACTCAATTTTCAAGGCTATGGAAAACCCCAAAATGTTTAAATCATGGTCGCATATAAACTGGTACTTCCATTTAAAATGGCTAATTAACTACTTTTTATGGTCGATGATATATAAATGATATGAATCTTATTTTGAGTATTATACTCCACTTTATGGGCTCTAGCTTAATGTCTTGGATGTTTCACATCCAAGAGATTAATTAGATGTTGTTGTAAAATTATGAAAGGGTTTTGTCCATTTTTGAATTTTCATTTTAAATAACAAGTTGTCATGTTGAATTTCAATGTAATTTATCTCAATAAAGGCAAGCTTTGTCGAAGCTAGGTTTTTGTTATGTGAGAAATTACTATTTGGATGTTAAATCTTATTTTAGAGCAAAGACGACTTTTAGTGCTGAAAACGAAGGTGAGTAAGCATTGTTAGTGCTAATATCATGATAAAGTTAGTGCTAGCCAACATAGACATGTAAAAAAGAGAGTAGGGTTTTCCATTCAGGACTTCTAATCTAGGGTTTTGAGATACGCTAGGGTTTGCCACTCGTGGCCTTGCCCAATGTGGGAGTAGAGGAGATCCCTCTAATCTCCTCTTAATTGAGCTTTCAAAAATTTGGCGATGGTGTTTAAAAGGACTAAATGGAGGAAGATTTTTTGAAGGTGATAGGCCAAAGTATAAGAAGCGGCATGCAAGGAAAACAATTCATTTTTTTAAAGGAGATAGAGAAAATTATAACGAATGGAAGGAAAACATTCCTCTTTGTTAAGGGCATTTTTCAAGGCTATGGAAAACCTCAAAATGTTCAAAGCTTGATTGCATATACTTCTATTTAAAATGACAAATTAACTACTTTTTTATGCTCGATGATATACAAGCATTTTTCTAATTATAGAGGATATGGATCTTATTTTTAGTATCCTTGGTCATTTAGCTTTAACTTGTGGGAGATGTTGCAAAATATGATACAGTATGGTAAGGTTTCCCACTTCCTTATGATTTTATGGGATGATCAAACTAAACTATGGTGGTGACTAATAATAATTTAGGCATTAGATTGATGGAGTTGAATAAAAAAGGAATTAATTTACAAATGTTTGCATTTTTGTGAAAGTTAAATTGGAAATAGCCCCTTTAAAGGAATCAAACTGAATTAGTTCACATCCAAGAGATTAACTAGATGTTGTTGCAAAATTATTCAAGAGTTTTGTCCATTTTTTAAATTTCATTTTAAATAACAAGTTGCCATGTTGAATTTCGATGTAATTTGTTGCAATAAAGGAAAGCTTTGTCAAAGCTAAGTTTATTTTATGTGAGAAATTATTATTTTGATTTAAAATCTTATTTAGAGAAAATACGACTTCTAATGTTGAAAACTATGGCGAGTAAGCATTGTTAGTGCTAATATCAGGATAAAGTTAGTGCTATACAGTATAGACATGTAAAAAAAAGATTAGGGTTTTCCATCCAGGGTTTCTAATCTAGGGTTTTGAGATACGTTAGGGTTTTTCACTCATGGCTTTGCCCAGTGTGGGAGTGGAGGAGATACCTCTAATCTCCTTTCAACCGAGCTTTCAAATCTTTGGCGACGATGTTTCAAAGGACTAAATGGAGGAAGATTTTTGAAGGTGACAAACCAAGTTATAAGGAAATGGCATCCAATGAAAACAATCCATTTTTTTAAGGAGATAGACCAAATTATAACAACCGAAAGGAAAACAACCATTCCTCTTTAGTAAGGGAAATTTTCAATGCTAGGGAAAACCTCAAAATGTTTAAAGCTTGAATGCATATAAACTAGTACTTCCATTTAAAATGACAAACTAACTACTTTTTTTATGGTCGATGATATACACACATTTTTCTACTTATAGATGATATGGATCTTATTTTTAGTATCCTTGGTCATTTAGCTTTAACTTGTGGGAGATGTTGCAAAATATGATACAGTATGGTAAGCTTTCCCACATCCTTATGATTTTATGGGATGATCAAACTAAACTATGGTGGCGACCAATAATAATTTACCCATTAGATTGACGGAGTTGAATAAAAAAGGAATTAATTTACAGATGTTTACATTTTTGTGAAAGTTAAATTTAAAAAAGCCCCTTTAAAAAAATCAAATTGAATCTAGATAGATAGTTCACATCCAAGAGATTAACTAGATGTTGTTGCAAAATTATGAAATACTTTTGTCCATTTTCAAAATTTCATTTTAAATAACAAGTTGCCATGTTGAATTTCAATGTCATTTGTCCCAATAAAGGAAAGCTTTATCGAAGCTAAGTTTCTTTTATGTGAGAAATTATTATTTGGATGTTAAATCTTATTTAGAGCAAATACAATTTTTAATGTTGAAAACTATGGTGAGTAAGCATTGTCAGTGCTAATATCAGGATAAAGTTAGTGCTAGCTAATATAGACATGTAAAAAAAAAAGATTAGGGTTCACCATTTAGGGCTTCTAATCTAGGGCTTTGTGATACGTTAGGGTTTTTCAGTCATGGATTTGTCCAATGTGAGATTAGAGGAGAGACCTCTAATCTCCTCTCAACTGAGCTTTCAAATCTTTGGCAACGATGTTTAAAAGGACTAAATGGAGGAAGATTTTTTGAAGGTGACATACCAAATTATAAGGAGTGGCATCCAAGGAAAACACTATTTTTTTTAAGGAGATAGACCAAATTATAACAACTGAAAGGAAAAAAATCATTCGTCTTTGGTAAGGGAAATTTTCAAGGCTAGGGAAAACCTCAAAATGTTCAAATCTTGATTGCATATCAACTAGTACTTCCATTTAAAATGAAAAATTAACTACTTTTATGGTCGATGATATACAAACATTTTTGTAATTATAGAGGATATGGATTTTATTTTTAGTATCCTAGGTCATTTAGCTTTAACTTCTGGTAGATGCTGAAAAATATGATACAGTACGGTAAGGTTTCCCAAATTCTTATGATTTTATGGGTTGATCAAATTAAACTATGGTGGTGACCAATAATATTTTAAGCATTATATTGATGGAGTTGAATAAAAGAGGAATTAATTTACAAATGTTTGCATTTTTGTGAAAGTTAAATTGGAAATAGACCCTTTAAAGGAATCAAACTGAATTAGTTCACATCCAAGAGATTAACTAGATGTTGTTGTAAAATTATCCAAGAGTTCTGTCCATTTATAAAATTTCATTTTAAATAACAAGTTGCCATGTTGAATTTCAATGTAATTTGTCGCAATAAAGGCAAGCTTGTAATTTTTTGAAGCTAAGTTTCTTTTATGTGAGAAATTACTATTTGGATGTTAAATCTTATGTTAGAGCAAACATGACTTTTAATGTTGAAAACTAAGGCGAGTAAGCATTATTAGTGCTAATACGAGGATAAAGTTAGTGCTAGCCAGTATATATATGTACAAAAAAAGATTAGCATGAATCCCTACCTCATGGTAACATGTTGTTTCAATAGTTGTGCATGTGAAGAACAAGGTGTACATGGATTTCCATTTCTTTAACCTCTCTTGTGTGATGCACGTTATAAAGCAAGCCAAAAAAATTCATTTGGGATCTTTGGTTACTGTATTGGACTATAACTATAAAAAGGGACTACTTGAAGAGCTCCATTGTGTTGTTGTTTATTCAATCTTCTTCAAGCTTGGAGTGCAAAGACACTAGAGAATATGTTTACGAGGAGGACTCAAATATAATGTCTTGTTGAACCACCTCTCCACAAGTTTGAATTTCTTGTATTTTCTATTGCATCAATAGACTACCCCTTCTTTTTGCTCCCACATTTAACTTGTTCATGTAATTATTCTTGATGTGCTTCATTATTATTGGTATGTTCATTTTAATTCACTTGGAATTAAGTTTTTTTTGGTAAGCAATTGTATTGCATTTTATTGCATATAATTAAGGAGATGGTAATAGTAAGTTTTCTAGAATTATGCAAAGCACCTAAGGAACACCAATACAATTTGGTAAATAAGTTTACAAGATGGTTCTAGGGTGAAATAATTAACCAAAAATAATGTAAGTAAGAAGAAGGAATTTTTTATATTTGTTTAAAGAGACTAAAAATTCCCGATCGTTGCTAATCTATACATCGAAAAATTCGAAAGACAAGCCGTAGAATCTTTTCCTCTTAAACCTCGAACATAGAAATGCTACGTGGATGATAGGGATGTAGTATGGCCACATGGAGAGGATAACCTATATCGTTTCTTTGATCACATTGATAATCGCAATGAAAGCATTAAATTTACTATGGAAATTGAGAAGAATAGTTGTATCCCCTTCCTTGATGTACTAATATCTAGATCAGACAATGGATCAATCACACACCAGGTCTATAGGAAGAAAACACACACATATAGGTTTCTACATACTGACTCCCACCATTGTCCTCCACAAAAGATTGGGGTTCTGAACACCTTAGTAACTAGGGCATTAAGTATTTGTGATAAGGAATATGTAGAACAAGAGCTAAAACATCTAACAAAAGTTTTTAAAGACAATGGCTATAATAACAACAAGATCAACACAGCCATAAACAATGCTAAAAAAACTTAGAGAAAGAAGATTGACAAGAACAATGAAGATAATTGGAATAGAATCTCCCTTCCATACATAATAGGCGCCTTCGAGAGAATAGCCAAAATTCTAAGAAAAAAGAACATTAAGGTTTCTTTTAAACCTCATCCGCGAGATGTAGAACAGTTGGTGGAGAGGTATGGTTAAGACACCCCCTAAGCTGGAAGGTCGTTGGTTCTAATCCTGTAGGATACCAAAAAATCCAACCATGTTAAGGGTTGGTGTGATCCAGGCCGGGTGCGATCCTCGAGTGATTTTAACGGCTAAGATGCCCCTAGTTCGTGGTTTCTTAGCCAATGGAAACCCTGCTAGTCATGGGGTTCCACCACTTTGCCAACAACAAAAAAAGGTTTCTTTTAGACCTCCAAACACCATCATAAAAATGATAGACTCTTTAAACAACCCAATCAAACCCAAATTATATAAAGGAGTATACTCAATACCATGTTCTTACCAAATCTTTACATTGGTGAAACTGGCATATCTTTTGAAGTCAGGCTCAAAGAACATTGCGTCGATATAAAACATGATAGGGTTAAAAAATTCACATTAGCCAAACATGCACATTTAACCAAACATCATATATGCATGGAGAAAGCCATAATCATCGCCAAAGAGGAAGATATAACTAAACGAAAGGTAAGGGAAAAGATAGAAATTAGGTTAAACCCATTTGCATGAACAGGGATGATGGGAAAAAACTAAGCGATACATGGACCCTGCTAATACACCTTTTGCAAAAAACTAAACCTAAAACTGACAACAAATAAAAATAAGTCGACCTGCATGTAACTCAAATGGACAAAAAAGAGCAATAATCTAATATTTAAATGAAGTTTTCTCATAGCCATTATATGTCATGCTCTCAAAGTCTCCTGAAGATGATCTCATAGGAGAGATCGTAACGTCGAGCATAATCTTGTACATTCAAACACAGTTTCCAGATTACAAAATTATTCCCTGCGTATTATGGATACCTTCAAACATAAGAGAAATCATAAAGGTGATAAGACTAATCCCTTGACATGTTGATGAAAGAATGGATGAGTAGTTTGACATATAAATTTCAAAGGAAGAATTGATTGTAGTCATGAATTCTTTATAGAAGGGAAAAAGTCCAAGCCTTAATGGATGGATTATTTTTGACCTCCCTGTAGTTGGACGTGACTGTTCTTGGCCTCTTCCTAGCTGGTCATGACTGTACTTGGCCTTCTCTAGCATGTCGTGACTATTTTGGGAGCCTCTATGGGTTGGGAATTATTGTGTTGGCCTCCTTCTAGTTGGTTGTGACTATGATCTACCCTTCCTAGCTGGTTGTGACTTTGTTTGACGTCCTCCTGGAAGGACGTGATTATTTTGCAGTCCTTTAAGAATGGACCATGGACCGTGGATCGTAACAATCATTTCATATAGTTCATCGACTGTATAATCCCTCTAGGGATGACCTTTGGAACGTGGTGTCTCTTCCTAGTTGGGATGTGTTTATTTTCATCCTATAGGGCTGGTCTATGGCTGTGTTAAGTTTGCTAGAGGGTGCCTTACTATGCTTGGGACTAAGTATATATGCTGCTAGGGTATTCAATATTGGTGGCTAGGATATATTTTTTATTATTGTATGTGCCTAACCTAACCCAACTGCACTCTAAACCTCTCTCTCTCAAGCTATGTCTTTTGGAATCTTGTCCTTACAGTGACAACAGCTGATTCCAAAGATATATGAGTTTAAGTATGATCCAAACCATATCTAAACTAGCAGTTTCATTGCTTATTAATTATTGTTCATTATTTTATTGTACTATTTCTATTATTTATGTTCTATACATTTCAATTATTAAATCATCTCAAGGACTAACTTTAACATAGTGACCATTGGAGTTTTAAAGTTGAAAGATATCAAAATTATGTTTTGTATTTATTACAACAATATTGTTTTATGAATAGATATGAATGAAAATATTCACCCCAATAACCCATCTGATAATGTTCCTCCCTACCATGTCCATGTTGGGCATATCCTAAAAGCCACCTAAAAGCATTGATTTCCATGACACCGTATTTCATTCTGGCACTTGGTCAAACACTTTACATGCATCCTCCAAACACCCACATTTTGAATGCATGTCTACAAGATCCACTCATCTTTTCTTCGATATGAAGGCATCATTAAGGACACTTCCATTTGGTGTTGAGACCAAAACTTGAAATATAACAAATGAAATCAACATTTGAAGAAGCCTTGAACTCATATTTAACAAGCAAAGTGCCATTCAATGGCTTTTATAAATCAGTGAAAGATTCACCATTTTTTTACCAAATTTTATAATTCAGTAAAATATTCGCCAAGTTTTTACAATATTTTATAATTCAGTGAAATATTCACCAAGATTTTACAATATCTTATAATTTAGTGAAATATTTGCCAAGATTTTACAACATCATATAATAAAAGGAAATATTCGCCAAAAAATTATTTATACATATTATATTATTGATAAAATCGCCTTTAATTTTTCCTATATATCAGGAAGATTCACCCATTTTTATACATATAAATGGGGGGTGGGGGTTCTTAAAATCATCTCTGTTTAGAGCATTCCTAATAAAAGGAAAAATCAGTTGGACTGCAGTTTTAGGTATGAAATAATCTAATAAGTCAATCATGATAATCTTCCCCCAATGAGGGAACCGGATCTCACGGGACTTTGAAGATACGATAGCCATAATCACATGTATCCAACTATGTCCTAATATATAATTGTAATCTACAGGCGCATCTACTACCTCAACATCTATTGTGATTGTTTTTCCACCCCATTCAACAGGTAAGGCTACAATGAGTATGCGAGGAGAGAACAAATGTCCATCAAATTCTTTTCATACAGTATGGGATCGAACTAAGGTGGGTGATCCTAATCCTTGCCAATATTTAAACGACATGACACAAGTCGAGGCCCCTTCATCAATTATGGTTTGAAAAATGTTATATCCATGAGATGTTACTTTTATCTGAAAATCAACTTCAAAAGGGATCGGTTGATTGGTCTAAGTCAAATGTGATCAAAGTGGTGTTGGATGGATCAACAACTCTAGTTGAAGACAATAGTTCCTTTCTTTGTGTAGAAAAATATTGCAATATCTCCATGGAAGACGTGGCACATGGTGCTTGAGGTATTTCCTCAATAACATTTTCATTATAAGTAGCTTGTGCATTAGGAGTATGCATTATTTTACGCAGAACACCTTTCTGGGGGTGTACTACTATGTCTATGCTTGGTTTCTCAATGGGAATAAAACCACTTAGTCGTGATTTCGATTGATCCAATGTACTCATGGCCCTTTCCATGTTTTTATAACTAGCCTTGGACCTTAATATTAATTTTCAAAATAATATTTTCATATCTTGAGGATGCCATGGAAAGTTTACCACATTGCATGTAGAAATCATAGTTATTTAAATTACATGCATAGGCATTCAATAATTGAGACTAGACCTTCTGCTCTACACTAGGAATCCATACACGATATTTACATCATTTATACATAGGTTCATTTCATATGACTTGACTCTCATTATTATATCCACTTATTTACAATCCATCCAAAATCATCTAAAGAGTCAAAACTAAGATATTGTAATTTAGAGTCTGAACTAGAGCATATTCCAACCTTTCCCTTGAAACCCTATCTTAGAACAAGTAGCTTGGCTTACTATGATAGTTGATAGACACTTAGAAAAATCCAAGTTAATTTTGGGCCATGGTATCCACTCTTGTTGGATGTTGTTTCTTTGAAAGTTGTATAGAGATTCTTTTTATTGGCGATGTGATCTAAACATTTGATGATTTTGACTTTTCTAGCTATTATAGATGGAATACGACGATCTAATATTTGGCTAGATTGTAATTTTTCATCGTTTAAAATCCATTTTCGATTGTAAAAATGGATTCAACACCAACAAATACTCTTGTTGCACCCATGTTGTGCAATCTCAACAACTTATATCTACAATTCCAACAATTCCTACTAGATTTTGAGTAAAAATGGTTGAGAAACAATTCAAAAAATGGTCCTCGATTTTTTAAACTACTCTCTTTTTATTGCTTAGTATTGTAATATTGAAGGGTTGTGTATATTACACTTTGTGTATTCCTTTCTTTTTGAATCATTTATTAACTTTTTGATCTATTACTATGTCACCGTGAGCTCTCTTGACCACATTTTGCAAGGTTTTGGCTTTGGTAAGGATTGATTATGTTTTTCTTGTTATTTGTCATGTGTTGATGATTTTGACGAAGTTCTATTGCAATAATTGTCTACTAAAGAAGTGGTGTTTCAAGTTCATTGATGTCACAATATCAGGTTAAAGAACAAAGTAATTGTGGAGGGTTGAAAGACTTGCATATAAGTCTCAAGTTTATATATATTATGCAAGCAAATATTAATTTGAGACAAGTAATTCCTGTGTATAGTTTTATCAAGACTCTTGATTAATTAAATGTGATCCTGCTAGTAATTATACATCATTTTGGTTAACCTACTGAATGTACTCATGGTTCTGCAACCAATCTGAGGATCTGTTATTTTGTAGCCAACCCAACAATTTTGGAACCCTTCAACGATCTATGATCTATTGGGTCATTCAACGAATATGTTTGCTTGTTCTAAGATGCTTTTAGAACCACCTCCACTCTTCACGGTACCAAACCTGGATTGGCTCACAATATCTTTTGAAAATCAACCGTGATGAGCCTTATTTGGAAATTGGTTGTAACTGTATACTTCTTTATACTTTTCTTTATGGGTGTTGATGTATAAAAAAAATTGAATCCTCTCCTATGGGACTTAGCCATCATCTTACACAGATCTATTGAACGTTGTTGTAATCAGACTCTATTATATATAAAATCTATTATTTCCCTTATTTCGGATGTGTTAGTCAATTTCGTGTGAGTGATTGGCTTGTTCAGCTCATGTCCCTGAAGGAAGAGCCCCCTTCCAATGACAAGTGTTTTCATAGTTAGTATTTTATTTGTGCATGCAGTGTGATAATTGAATTGTTGTGTGCATTTATAAATTAGAGTATTGATCATAGCCAAGCGTGAGTTCTTAACTTGTGATATGATTAAGTGGTGCAATTGTTTTTAATCATTATAGAATGCAGAGGAATGTGTGGACTGCAAATGTGGGATCTAAGAGGATAACTCTGTGGTGATAGGTCACATTAGACACTTCTCATAATTCTGTCGTTAGCTAGTAGTGATTAAGCATGTTAAACTTCAGTTATTTCATTTCAATTAAATCGTTGTAGTTGTTGATTTCATAGATTTCATTTTCTGCAAAGTTTCTGGGTTGTTAATTTAGATTCTATTAGTGAATTTCCTTTCATAGCATAGAGAGATAACTAGTTGTAATCAATAGACAATGCTTCCAGTTTGAGTGATTAGAATACTTCCTTATAGCAGTAATTTTATTAGAAAGGCCATTCACCACACACTTTAATTTTAATCTAGCTCTACCAATCCATTGATTTCCTATGTGTTAAATATCATCCAAGTTACATTGTTCAACATAAAATTTGTTGGGAAGCTCATAATCTTTTGGAACCCCAGGTTGACAATTCATGAACAACTTTCGACTAAATCTAAATTAAAGAGGTAGAGAAAATCTTGGCATTTCGGTGTCATTGTCGAGGATATGCTAAGGACATTGCGTTTTTAGTTTATTGTTTTAATTATGTGGGTGTGATTTTTTTCCATTTTTTTCGTTGAGCATGTTGTGCATGATCTTTTCTTAAAATAGTCTTGCGTGATTTCTGAGGAGGGATGAGTAAGACACACAGACAATTCCACTAGAATATTGTCCGTCGCAAGTCCATATGATTCTAAATCATGCCAATTATTCATGTCTAGAATAAGAGATAGTATAGGTAGACTTGTATATGCATATGATACCCCCTAGGCACTAACCATGTAGGAAGCGTAGGAAGCTCAAGAAGAGGAGTACATACTCGAAGGAGGCCACCTTCTAACAGCTTTCCAAAGCAATAAATGCCTGAGCATTCTACCACTGACAGGACGGTCTTACCAACCCATGTTGATGAAAATTTTCCAATGACAAAATTTGCTCAAGAAGAAGAATCTATCCAGGAAGGAGAGATTTCCCATCAACTAAGTGCTGATAGTCAGTTGAGCGAGGAGCAACCATTTACCGACTCCCCATTATCATCTACATTGGCTACATTTGAAGGTTTCTAGGTAAATATGGATGGAAAGGGAGAGTACATTCCAAATAGGGAGAAACCAAACCAAGGAGAGACAAATAGAGAACAATCAAGCATCAGAACGAATACCTTCGAATTCATTATCCAAATTTTAGGGGCCACACATACAAACCAGATGAAGAACATACCGCATTCGACGTTGCCGAATTTCCATGGTATGGAAAGTGAGCACCCGGACATGTTCCTATTCGAATTTGATGTCCTCTATGGGAGCTATGATTACATTATGGATTGACATAAACTAAAACTTTTTCCAGCCACATTGAATAACTTGGCACTTTGGTGTTTTATGGGGTTGGGAGGGGATAGCATTGCAAACTGGGCCAAGATGAAGAAAGTCTCCCTGGATAAATATCAATTATATTGTAAGGATAAAGATCGGAAGGAATGAATTTTCAAAATGATCAGGCAAGCGGACAAAAACTTGGAGGACTATGTAGATATATTTCAATATAATTTGCAAATATCAAGACAGAATGTGTTAAATGATGATACATTGAAATTTCTTCTCTTACGAGGAATCAGGGATGATTACATTGAACCTCTAAACTTAATGGGTGTAGGCGATGTGTCCCTGCTTAGATATGTAGAAATATGCGACCTCTATAGATGATATTCAAGGAGTGTGTCTAGGCCAGGAAAAGGGATTAGAGATGCAATAACCATAACCACCAAGAATTCAAGGGAAGGAATTTCGAGGATGGAGATTGGAAATCTCCTGGAGAATTTTAAAACTGATATACTCAACTCTTTGTGTTCTTAGTTGGATGCACTTCAAGAAAAGAAATGAAAGGAATAGGAAGATCGATATTTAGCCATTTTTTCCCTAAATTCATAAAAAGGCACCCTCTCAAGAGTTGTCCACTAAACAAATTGGAAATCTACCTTCTATGCGACTAGGAGCATCCTACGAAATATTTCCCTTCGCTTCCAGTATTTAAGGCTATATATGTGGAAGTAGGGACAGATGCAAAACCTGTTTGTTTTATATCTCAGAAGCACCCATGGAAACCTCAACCCCTGGGTAAAATGTTGGATCCTATGCAATCATTATATCCTTATTGGAATAATGCTCAAATACATCAATCACGAGTCTCACAAGATCCACAAGTTCCACAAAACTCCCAACCTTGGTATCCACCTATGCCACAACAACCTCGGGCACCTCCATACTCACAAAAAAAACCCCAGAAACCGAACTGGAGAAATCCAAGCTTTGGGAATCAACAAAAATTCCAATCACAACCTCCTCAAATGAAAAACCCCCAATTCCAATTTGCATCGGTACAACTATTAATGAAACCTCCCCCACAACCCCAGTTAACACTACCATTGAACAATCCACCTCCTAGACCAATTCTTCCTGTACAGCCTACTCTAACTGCAATAATAAGGTTGGACAACCTATAATGGTTTCCAAATTACCTAATCATCCATCCCGTTCGATCTCTACGGTATACTGCCATGAAATCCAATTATGCCCTAGCAGGAATATTAATAAAACTATTTCTCCCTTAATTACAAGAGAACAAAACAAAGAAGCTCCAAAGGCCTCGCCAGTTCAATCTAAATATAATCTCCCACCCATACCACCCAAGAAACCACGGGAAACTGAGAAAAAACAACATCCACCATACCCTGAGCGCTTAAGTATAGACAAATTAATGCCTCAATCGGAATTTTATCTCCTAGGTGAATTGCACAATGTTTGTTTGAAGATTCAACTATTCCAAGCTATTCTAGATATTCCCATTTATTCCAAAGTTGTTAGAGAGTTATGTTTAAAGAAACAAGGAATAAAGAGGAAGGATACCCCAACAGTCCATGTGACAGGATATTTGGCAGAATCGATGATGGGGAACACTCTTGTTGCTAAGTACTCTGAAATTGGTAGTCTCGTTGTCAAGGTACAAATTAATGGCATTTCTCTCTCCAACACACTGATAGACTTGGGAGAAACCATTGATTCCATGACTAAATAGACAATGGGGAGACTAGGCCTCACAAATCTTCAACAAACTACTACTGTTTTACACTTGGCTTACCAATCTTCTGTAAGACCAAAAGGAATTATAGAAGATGTTGTCATTTTAGTGGATTCATGGGAATATGACAAAATCAAACTTGGGAGCCTATCCTTTGATTCTGGGATGACCATGGCTGGCCACTATTGATTCCTATATCGATTGTCAATCAGGAAACATGCGTATATCCCATGGTAATGTTGTCAAGGAACTCAGATTGTATCCTCTTGCAAAGCCAACCATACAACAAGAGCTTCCCTTGTGTTCAGACGAGGAAGAATTTGAGCAGGCAGACAAGGCTTGACAAATTTACATGATTGAGCAATCTCTTGCAGCAAAAAAACCAACCGAGGATGAACTGATCAGACAGTTTATGACAGATTCCAACCCTTATTTAGATTTTATAGAATTGTTTAGTTCAGTATGCGCTACCCAACAAATTGACATTGCCTCAATTTCATATATGACCCCCGATGTTAATTCCAAGATCCTTATTGATTCTGTGATCAAAGAAGTGGAAATAGAACCCAGGTAGACATTAAAAATCAACTCCACATTGTCATATCAGCAATCAAAGATGCTTATCTCTGTATTAAAGAAACATAGAACTCCATTTTCCTGGGATTACAATGACATGAGCGGGCTCCACCCTTATTTGTGTACACATCATATTTATACAAGAGACGATTGCAGACCTATCAGACAACCTCAGCGTAGACTGAATTCTGCATTAAGAGAGGTGGTCAAGGACTAACTTCAAAATTTGTTGGCTACAAATTTTATTTACCCTATCTATAATAGCAAATGGGCGTCTCTGCTGGTCATAGTTCCTAATAAGAATGGTAAATGGTGCATCTATTTTGATTATAGAGAGCTGAATAAGGCCACAGATAAGGACCATTTTTTGTTACCTTTCATTGATATTAAGGTTTTGGACACACTTGCAGTCAAAAAGTATTTCTCCTTCATGGATGGATTCAATGGCTAGAACTAGATCAGTATAGCACTGAAGGATCATGAGAAAATGACATTTACATGTCCATGTGGAACCTTTTCATACCGATTGTTACCTTTCATATTATGCAACACCCCGACCGCATTTCAACGTGTTGTTCTCAACATTTTTACAAATCTTATCCATGAAACCATGGAATCTTTTATGGATGATTTTACCTCTCATGGTGAAGATTTTGAAGAAGCTTTGAATAACTTGGAAGAAGTACTTACACAATGTAAGGAAGTCAACCTTTTTCTCAGCAGTGAAAAATGCAGAATGATGCTCACACAAGGCATTGTTCTAGATCATCTTACATCCCGAGATGGCACCAAAGTAGATCCAACGAAAATTGAGGTAATCCTTAATTTACTAGTCCCATACACACAAAAAGAGGTATGCACTTTCATTGGATATGCAGGTTATTACAAAATATTTGTTCAATTTTTTTCAGAGATTGCTAGTCCTTTATTTCTGCTCCTATCCAAAAGAAAACAGTTTGAATGGTCAGATTCCTGTTAACTAGCTTGGGAAACTTTGAAACAAAAAGTCTCCACAACACCCATCCTACAAGGACCTAACTGGTCCCTACCCTTCCTAATCTCAATAGATGCTTCATACTACCATAGGAGTAATATTGGGCCAACAAGAAGACCATAAACCATATGCCATATATTTCATTAGTAAAAATCTAACTCCTGCAGAACTATATAGTCATTGAAAAATAATTCATAGCTGTCATTTATGCTATAAACAAAGTCTGCCACTACATTACCAGATATCCAATAACTGTGCACATTGACTACACTATTATTAAAAACCTCATGACCAAACCCATTACAAATGGCAGAGTCACTCGGTGGCTGCTGCTGTTACAGGAATTCGATATTTCAGTAATGGATAGACCAAGTAAAAATAACTTGGTTGCTGATTTTATTTCTAGAATAATTAGCACTGACGAATCTCTACATGTTGATGATGCTTTTCCAGATTAACATTTGTTTTCCATATCCACTAATGTACCTTAGTTTGCATATGTAGCAGATTATTTGGTTCCAAGAAAATTCCCAGGGCATATGACACCAAGGAAAAGCAAACAATTGCTCAGTGCAGCAGTAGATTTTCCTGGATATATGGGTATCTATTTTATACAGGACCTGACTTGGTGATCCGACGATGTGTTCGTGATGATGAAATTTACCCAATTATGTGAACCTGTCATGATGGCCCATGTGGAGGACACTTTGCATACAAATGACTAGGCCACAATATTTTTGATTGGGCTATTATTGGCCTACATATTTAAATATGTCTGAGAGTATGTCCGAAGGTATGATAGCTACCAAAGAATGGGGAAGCCATTGCAGTCAAACTAAATACCACTTCAGACTCAGCTTGTGGTGGAACCATTTGAGAATTGGGCATTATACTTTGTTGGTCCCATTAAACCTCAATCCAGGCAGAAATTATACATTCTAGTTTACACAGAATATGTGACAAAATGGGTAGAGCCAAGGGCACTTCCACGAGCAACATAACATGCACTTTCATACTTATTATATGCAGAGATATTCAACAGGTTTGGAGTTCCCAAGGATATTGTTATTGATGGAGGACCAAAATTTACATCAAGACTCATTAAAGCTATTACCGAAAGGTATCATATCAAGAACGGGGTAACTTCACCCCCAGGCTAACGGGAAAGTGGAAGGTATAAACATAATATTGGAATCCATACTCACAAAAACTGTCCATCTTCATCAAAGGGACTGGGATGATAGGCTATCTGAATCCTTATGGGCCTACAAAACATCATGGAGAAGAACCACAAGTTTGACTCTAGTATCAGTTGGTCTATGGTAGGCAAGTCACCCTACCAATAGAAGTTGAAATTAAAACATTAAGAACTGCATTTCAATTATGTATGGATATCTCACAGGTTCAACATAACCACCTGCAGCATCTTAATGAGCGTAATGAATTGTGATTGGCTGCCATAGAACGTACAAGCATCATTCCAAAGTAAACGTTCAAAGGAAAACTTCGCACTCGTTGGTTGGGACCATATGAGATTGAAACAAATTATAATAATGGCACGGTACGACTCAACACTATTGATGATGAAGGGTCACTCCTTATGGCCAATGGTCATTGATTAAGGACATATAAGAAACCATTGTCCAAAGAGGCGTTCATTCGCAACATTGTTGCATGTTGGGGTACCAAATATTTCGAGATACTTATCTCAACATATGAAAAATAAAAATTCAAAAAAAAAATGGACTGTGAAAATCCCTTTGGGACATAGTTCTAAAAAAAATAAAAATAAAAATAAGAAAGTTTTGTTGTTTTTATACTAATAAATTGATATGTACTTCTCTGCAAGGACATTCTACATACACTTTGTCTTTTTCCTTATTCTATACACCTACAATATCCAATTAATTTTCATCCCCTTCCTGGTTTCATTTGGTCATTAATGTCTATTCTCCCACAATTGTACGTATTTTCAAAGACTATTCATAAGAATTTCATATGTCACTTTCTGCAACATTATAGAACCCTTTTTGTTCCGCTCCACATGCCCTTTCTACAACATTATAGATCCTCTTTCCATTATGCTCCACACACCCTTTCCACAACGTTACGAAACCCCTTTCTGTTATGCTCCACATACCCTTTCCACAACATTATGGAACCCCTTTCTAATCCGTTCCACACACCCTTTCCACAATGTTATGGAACCCCTTTCCGCAACACTACAGAACCTTTTTCCGTTGCACCACTATGACCTTTTCTGTCATGTCACATCATGCTCTTCTATCACATTGCAAAAATTCCTATTGGATACATAGCATTCTCTTTGTGTATCACAAAATTCCTTCCTCCGCGCAACAGAACCTTTCTTTATGCATGGGCCCCACATCATCACAGTCAGCAACCTGTGGAGGATCGACATCACACATGTCATGAATCCACAATGTTTCAGTAGCTAACCCAAGTCCCATCTACTCTTACCAGATTTGACTCCACCCCGAGACATCATTTTAGATCGTCAACCCACAAAGGAAATTTTTTCCCAGAACAGTATACCTCATCAACACAGCAAGTGGGGAGCCTTTCACCATAATTTTCACTACCATAAGAAACCAACCATTGAACCACTTGCATCTCTTCTCAGGTAAGGAAGGTACGTAACTATCCTTCATTAGATTTTGATAAGTAAAATATGACTAATCATGACTTACCAAGTCGTTAGTTCGACACGAGGTCGTGCGTAGAATTGGTTGGGGGTTGGGAATTTAGAGGTAACTCTAAATATAAGAAACCACTGCTGAGAGAATTAAGTGGGCTGAGGAAACTTACCAATTTCATCTAGTTATTAACTCCACCATCCACGAGCTACCAATCAGACCATTATTGAGAACACCACTGCGCCACCCTTTGATACCATAATAACTCATCTTCTGATGGTCTAGACCATTTCTTTTCCTTTTAAAATAAACAAAAAAAAGACTTGAAGTGTTATAGGAATCGGTGGGTAAACAAAGAACGAAGTATAATGAGGGGAGCAATATTAAGCGAACCCAATAATGCAGACATGGTCTATAGATACAGAGAAGTGAAAACAAATTTTCAACAAGCAGGTTGGCTAGATTATTTGACATAATGAAGGGGGGAGACATTGTAATTGGAATTGAATTCATGCGCACATATGACAATACAGTTGTAGATGTACAAGGGTTAAAATTTTAGGCACATGAATTGACGATTAAAAGAGTCTCTGGGTCAGGGATGATTTTAAGAACCCCCCCTAAATTTATATGTATAAAAATTGGGCGAATCTCTCCGATATATAGGAAAATTTGAAGGCGATTTTATCAATAATATAATATGTATATATAAAAAAATTGGCTAATCTTTCATTTTATTATATAATGTTGTAAAATTTTGGCGAATCTTTCATTTTATTATATAATGTTGTAAAAACTTGGAGAATATTTAACTTCATTATAAAAAATTGTAAAAGCTAGTGAATCTTTCACTGATTTATAGAATATTGTCAAAATAAAAGAATAACTACATTAGTCAAATAACATGAATCGCATTATCAACAACATAACACGTAGACTCACAAGTCACAACAGGAAGGTGTCAGTGAAACACAACTACACTGACTAGATTCAGGGCAAGTGGGGACTTCACTTGTTATCTCATCCCTTCATGGTCCAATGGACATGTGGGGACCTGAATCTTGACAAACTAATAAACTCATAGAATCATACATTATGCTCGATCTTGGCCTCCACTAGCGAACTATGGTCATGGAGACTAATACAATTATGCATTGTAATTATGCCAATTGATTATTGCATTAGATGAATGTTGGTCTTGTGCCAATAGGTATCCTACAATCAATGCATAGGAACCTAGTCCATAGACCATTTTTCTCTTCGCTTAGATATGTAGAGCTCGTTTATTTTTTTGAATAACGATAAGTATTTACAAAGAAAATATGCAGTCAACGTAAAAGAATTGAAAAACTAAAGAAAATTAATTCATGCAAGTAAAAGTTAATAAAAGAATATTTTCTCAAATCCTAAAACTAACCTTGATTCAAGCTACAACAAAGGGTTAAATCAAGCATCGAATGAGAACTAAAATCATTCAAAGGAATTAACACAATATTTAACCAAAATACACACA
>LPNX011007158.1:0-157743 GCA_001517045.1 Pseudotsuga menziesii
ACGTGACAAACATTGGTGTATTGATCTGTGATCTGTTTGTGTGAAGCGGCTATTCTTGGTGTTCGGTCCTTTGGGAGTACCCTGTGTACCCTAACACTATTTGATGAGAAGTGATATCTGATGGTTGAATCATATCCATAGACATATCAAAATGTATCAGATTATCCAATATAGAAAAAATCCATGAAATAAGAATTCAGCTCGCTCCAGAAGAACAACACTTGGGAACTAGTTGATCTTCCCCCAAGGAGGAAGCTAGTTCAATGTAAGTGGGTTTTCAAGACTAAGTTTGATGCTGATGGTTCACCTTTGAAATATCAAAAAATATTGGTAGCCAAGGGCTACTCACAAGTACATGGTATTTACTACAATGAAACCTTTGCACCAGTGGCAAACATGGACTCCATAAGGCTAGCTTTAGCCATTGCAGCTTTGAAGCAGTGGGAGGTACATCACATGGATGTGAAGTGTACTTTCCTAAATGGAGATATTACTAAATATATTTACATACAGCAACCTAAAGGGTTTGTTTCTAATCCATATTTAGTGTGCAGGTTAAAGAAATCATTGTATGGGCTCAAGCAAGCCCCCAGGGCTTGGTATGCCAAGATTGATGCCTTTTTTCTATCACTGAGTTTTGTTCGATGTAAGTCTGATCCTAATTTATATTTGTAGATGATTCATGGTTCTTTGATGATTATTTTCTTGTATGTGGATGAAATTGTGATTACAGGAAGTTCAAAGAAAGAGATTGCCTCCTTGAAGGATGCAATGAACCATGCATTTTCTATGACAGGTTTGGGATTGTTGAGCCAATTCTTGTGTCTCAAAATTGCTCAATCCCAACATGGAATGAAAGTACATCAGTCCAAGTATGCTATGTATTTTCTGAACAAGTTCAACATGAAATATTTCAATCCAAGCAAGACTCCCTTCCTTTCAGGAGTTAAGCTTGAAGAAGCAGGTTCTTCTCCTATGGTAAATAATACACTGTTACAGCTAATTTTACCACACATGGTGGATCACACATTTATGGCCTTCCCTATCCCTCTGCAGACTCTTTGGACCCCATGGACCATTTTTGTACCTTTGATGTTTCCAAGACCATCCCTAAAAACATGCATTATTTGCTATACACGACTTTTAAACCTATTCTCATGTATATATGTGGATTTGACCCTCAAACCCACATACATCGGGATGTGTGCAAGAAGCCAAATAGTTTTGGAGTTTTCCTTGACGTGTATCTGAGTCACTTGTCTCTTGTCCTTCCATATGCCTTGATATTTCTCATATTTGACCTTCCATTACTCGATTGAAGCACTATATAAGGAACCCTTTGGATACATTGAAATGAGAGGAATTGAAGAGCAAGAAAACTATAGTCCATTGTTGGCTGAGCTTATACTTGAGTGTGCATCCCTTTGTCCCTTGGATCACTTTGTGTTCTTCTCAAGATTTCCTTTTGCTTGTGAGCTTTCTATCGAGAGATGGATGATTGAAGTGGTGGAGGACTCAGTTTATCCAGTTCGTAGACGTGCCGATAGAGGTTGTCACTATTGTAATATCTGATTTATATTAATAGAAATATCTTTTCCTATCCAATAATGTGTATTTAAATGAGTATTGAATCCATGGATTCTTTTAAATGCTTATATGTTATTGATTGTATATGCTAGAGTAGGTCTAACACAATTATATAGCATGCTTGTCTTGTTTACTAAATGTTGAGAGAGAAAATTGCTAATACAAGCGAGGGTGGAAAAGCTCAACAGGGATCTACATCAACCATCTAGAATAAGGTATGTTTTGAGATCCTTTAGTGTTAGATGTTTGGTTTCTCTTTCATATGGGAAAGTATTGATTTCTGTGGTTACTTTGTCTATTGTGGTACCCCAAGCCATAGGAATTTTTCTCTGTAACAGAATTGGCGACTATACTGGGGATGTTCCTTATTTTTCTTTGGGGTTTTGGGGCACAATGTGCTTGATATTCTTGACTTGCTCTTTGTTTCTCCTTTTTTTTGTTGCATTTTATAGTATGTTCATCCATTGGCACTCCCCTTTATTGGTTTGACCCTTGGCCTACTTTTTACCACTGTCTTATTTGTATATGCAGGTTTTTGGCCAAAAGTCGCGTATACACAGAGGTTTTTGGCCAAAATCCATGTATGCATGCAGCGTTTTGGCCAAAATTCACGTATATATGCAATTGTTCATTAAAAATTCATGTACATCCTCGCTTTTGGTGATTTTGATGTTGTGGTAAGTTGTTGGGTGGGTTGTGAGTGTGGTTGGGTCTTCCTTGGGTCTGATGTTGTCTGTTGGATGCTTCTTTTGTGACCAGAGACCGCTTTTTCATTGATTTTTCTTTGAAATTAGTTTTAGAGATTTATCCTTTTTGTTTTTCTATTAGTGTATTACTCGTTTTTGTCTTAGTGTCTTGTTGGGCTTGTGTTTTATACTTGCTGCAGAGACTAAGAGTTTTAGATAACTTTTATTGTATTTTTCATTCTTTTATATTGAAAAATACAAGGTAGTTGCATTTTTTGCATATGGAGTTGAGGAGGTACTTGCATTGGATTGCTTGGATGAGAGTTTTATTTAGGCTTTCACATATGAAGGATTGCATTTGTATTTAGAAAGTAATATATATTTATGCATCTCATGTAGTGGCATACCCTATTTTTTATTTGACAAAGATTGCACTTAGCATTGTTTGTTATGGTGTGCATATTTACTTCACTGCTGAGTCATAACTTCATTAGTTGCATGATCATTTCCCTTTGAGTAATTACAACCAATTAAAATCAATGCATAATAAAATGAATTGCACTCTTTTCTTTTAAAGGGTGCATCAACAAGATTAGGATTTAGAGTCTTGGAATAGTTCATTGTGAGTAAATTCTCAAAGACTACTAAACACAAACAATTAGGTGTCAGTCCAGGTGAGAGTGTGAAATTCCTTGGTATAATTAGTGTTTCTCAGGATCCTCCTCTTACAAGCGAGTTAAGCAAGAGGCAGTGTGAGCGGTTAATGATTGGGATGACCCCTGGTCATAACTGAGTAGCACCGGAGATATTTCCAGGATTGTATTCATATCTGGGGGCTCTTTCGGGAGTTTCAGGTTTTACTACCCTGCCCATATAGTCAATCTTGCCTACGACTGTTCGCTTGAGCATTGATTATATTGAGGTGACCTTAGTTTCCTTACCTAGGTTATTGAGGGGGTACTTCGTAGAAGTTATTTTGTAGGTGTCCTGGCTAGGTAGGGATCCAACACAGTCACTATATGCGTTGAAGCTAATGGCCACTATAATTTGTTACGAACCTCCACTTGTTGTGTATGGGATTCTCAAGCCTCTCCTAGGCGAGACATACTTGCTTCATTCGGGAGCTCACATATTCTCCCCATGGTTTGCTTGTATTTTGGTTGTAGATTTTCTTAGGAGTGTGCTTTTTGTGCGCTAGTTGGCCATTGGGATCACAGTTGATTGAGTATATTTATGCTCTCTTGATTTTGGGTCCTTTTATTTTTGGCATTCCTGGTATCCTATCTTCGATCCTCGGTCCTAGTACAAACCTTGGTGTCAGAATTGGGGGCATTATAGCCCCTTACCATGCTCATAGATTTGGAAAGTGATAACATTCTGCCCTCTACTCCATTTGTGGAGGATGTTGACTCCCTTCTCTTAGTCTTTACACTGGTGGTCACCCTCACGGGGGTGCTAGTGGATGTGTGAACATTGGGTCTACACTTTACATTCCTTTTTATGGCCCATCGTCCACCACACTATTTCCTTTGAATTTATTTGTCATGATCATTCCTCCCTATTCCCTATAGTTTGGATTCTTTATTGACTATTTTGGGTTGTTTTGGACTAATATGGTTGTCATGTAGGGTCTATTTTTTGTACACTCTCTCTGAGGTTTTGACCCATTCGTTCCTATCACAGGTATTATGTCTGAACTGGCATATCAGTTAGGATATCACATCCACTTGCACTTATGCATTGCCTTATGACCATTCCATCTTAACCTTAGGTACGAACCCATTCCATGGTATCACAGAACCTTCATGCTACTGTTAGAAGTGATATTATGTGAATGTTAGAGCTTTACTATACATGGGTGTCCTAGTTAGCTCCCTTTTGCATTTGGTACCCATGTTGTAAGTCCTCTCTTAGGTATGGGAGTCCCTTTTAGTCCCACCATGACTTTGCGCAAGAGCCTCATACTCCTCTTGATCTTTTTGCTGGCCTTTTCCCCTAAGACTCCCTTATGTCAAGTTGTAATTGCATTATCATGAGTTTTTCTTGCCTTATTGAGCCTTACGTCGGCTTCCCTAACTTTGATTATCAGCCATATAGCCTGAGCTTGTCTCATGTCTAGCCAAGCATAGCCATTTTATATATATTTCATAGCTTGATTCCCCTTTTTTTTTACTTTGAGGGGACTTTCCCCTGAGTGTCGTTATCCTACACATCTTTCCTTGCATTGAGCATAGGTATGTTCTGATGCTTGGAATTAGTTTGTTTTCCCTTTAACCGTTCATCTCCTCCTAGTCTGTAACTATAAATCACTTTTATTCTTTTTCAAGCTTTTCAAAATATTTGAAAAAGTCCAAAAAAATAAAAAATAAAAAAATCGGATAGGAAAAGATGTTATCTTTGGCAGCAGTCGAGTCATGTTGCCTTCGAACAGAGCAATGTATATCACATCCATTGGTTGGGTTAATAGTTTGACTTTAGGAGTTGTACTCATTTCTCTGAGTTTATCTCCACCAACTAGTTAAGCTTCGAGTCCCTATGGAGCCTCTATCGATGCCTCCTGTGTCACAGAGATGTACCAGTTTTGTATATTGAGTCTATGCTTCCTACATTCAGTCACCATTCACCTTTATGCTCTTGTTCGAAGGAATTTGAAACCTGAGTCAACCATTCCTCAGAGTCTCTTGACATTGCATGTCGAACATTCCTGGTACTGATACTGTTTCATTCACATTATGATCGAGTCCTTCCACATTATACAGCTTTGCTGAGTACCTCGTGTTGGATGATGAGGGATGCATTAATTCCCTCCTTCCAACGGATTTCATCCCATCGACTTCAGGTCATTTATTTTGGGTTAGGAATCCAGAGTCATTTTTTAGTGCCTTGAGACTTGCAGTCATCAATGGTAGGTTCTCTCACCATTGACAGTTTTGGGAATACATCAATGTCCCCTAATCGATGGGCCCTTTCAAGTGTTCGACCTCAACACATTTATTCACACTTGTTAGTTTGCACTCTAGTACCTTGATTCCCATTTTCATTATCGGTGGGTCATTAGAGGAATTTTGAGCTCAAAAATGGGCCTCCTAAAGAAAATAATAAAATAATAGTTAAAATAATAAAATAATAGTTATTAATTTTGGAGGAAGAAAGAAAAAAACTACTTTTTGTATTCGTATTTTCGACATATCTCCATGTGTTTTTACTCAAATTTTGATCGGGAGAGCTCATTGGATGTGAAATTTGATTCTGCATCCAACGAGTACTCACACTGTATACTTTTGATGGACTCTTCTACCCCAAAAACAAGAAATACCTGAAAAAATGTGATGATGATGTCATCATCACATTTTTCAGGTATTTCTTATTTTTGGGGTAGCGGGGTCCATAAAAAATATTCAATGTGGGTACTCGTTGGATGCAAAATCAAATTCCACATCCAACGAGCTCTCCCAATCAAAATTTGAGTAAAATTACATGGAGATATGTCAAAAATACGAACAAAAAAAAGTAGTATTTTTATGACAAATATGTCAATTCAACCATTATGGTTGACTCATTTTATTGAAATTCTATTGGTTCTTGAATTCCAACTCAAAAGAACTTATTGTTGGCATGTTTTCTTATAAGGCCCATTTTAGACCCCAAATTTCCTCTAATGGACCTCGTGTCTGTTAATGATATACATCAATAATCGGAATCATATGATGGACTACTATGTTCGACCTCGAAACCTCTATTCACATAGTAGGACATGTACTCGTAGAGGATTGTGTAGAAGACCTTCCATATTTGTGGCATTTCATATATGCTACCTCCTTGATTGTGCCAATGTTCATGAGATTTCGGCTCTCATGACTTGATTCCAGTGTATGTCAGATATCTTCATCCATTATGGAGATCTTGATCCATTATATATCTTCAGCTTTCATGGAGATCATGATCCTTTGTATATATTCATCATGGATATTCTGATCTATCTATATTGTACGTGGTGATGACCACACATGTCATATGTTGTATCATTCCTATTCATGGCCATTGTACTCTTATGTATCCAGGACTGCTATATCTACTTGCAGTTATGTGCAGAGTTTGATTATTGTATTATACTATTGGATGGTTGGTTCTTCCACCTGTTTCTTCATCCCTCCACTTCTGGGATGGACTTATAATGTATCTGAGCCATCGTATCATCCCTCTGACCTCACACATCTGAGGGGGCATCTGTTACAGCTGATTTTACTACACATGGTGGATCACACCTTTATGGCCTTCCTTGTCCCTCTATAGAATATTTGGACCCCATGGACCATTTTTGTACCTTTGATGTTTCCAAGATCATCCCTAAAAACATGCATTATTTGCTATATGAGACTTTTAAACCTATTCTTGTGTATATACGCGGATATGACCCTCAAACCCACGTACATCGGGACGTGTGCAAAAGGATAAGTAGTTTTGGAGTTTTCCTTGATGTGGATCTAAGTCACTTGTCTCTTGGCCTTCCATATGCCTTGAGATCGCTCGGATTTGACCTTCCATTACCCCATTGAAGCACTATATAAGGAACTCTTTGGATACATTCAAAAGGAGAGGAATTGAAGAGAAAGAAATCTATAGTCCATTGTTTCCAAAGCTTATACTTGAGTCTACATCCCTTTGTCCCTTGGAGCACTTTGTGTTCTTCCCAAGCTTGTATTTTGCTTGTGAGCTTGCGATTGAGAGATAGGGGATTGAAGTGGTGGAGGCCCAGGTGGAGGACTCAGTTTCTCCGATTAGCAGACATGCCGATAGAGGTTGTCACTATTGTAATCTCTTATTTATATTAATAGAAATATCTTTTCCTGTCAAATAATGTGTATTTAAATGAGTATTGAATCCATGGATGCTTTTAAATGCTTATATGTTATTGATTGTATATTCTAGAGTAGGTCTAACACAATTATATAGCATGCTTGTCTTGTTTGATGAATGTTGAGAGAGAAAATCGCTAATACAAGTGAGAGTGGAAAAGCTCAACGGGGATCTACATCAACCATCTGGAATAAGGTATGTTCTGAGATCCTTTAGTGTTGGATGTTTGGTTTCTCTTGCATATGGGAAATGATTGATTTATGCGGTTACTCTGTCTATTGTGGTACCCCAAGCCATAGGAAGTTTTCATCGTAACATACACTGTATAGGCAGTTGATTGGGTGTTTGCTTTATCTTACACGCAATTGACCTAATCTATCTTATGCAGTTAGTGTGGCTTCAAGATACATGGATCAGCCTCATGATATCCACTGGAGAGAAGCCAAAAGGATCCTAAACTTTGTTCAAGGAACAAGAACTCATGGGATATTCTACAAAGAAAAATCTGATCTTGATTTGATTGGGTTTATTGACAGTGATTGGGCAGGTGACAAAACAGATCAAAAGTCTACATCATGATATGTGTTCATGCTTGTAGAAGGACCAATCAGCTGGTCAAGAAAGAAACAAAGTGCCATAGAATTCTCATCTACAGAAGCATAGTATAGAGGACTTGTAAATGCAACAACTCAATGTTTATGGTTGCAGAGGATTCTTGAAGAATGTGGTTTCGAATCAGAGTTTTCAACTATTATCTACTATGATAATCAAATCACCATTCGAATCTGCAATGATCCAGTTCACATACAACGAACCAAGCACATTGAGATCCATATGCATTACATCAGACATCTTTTGCATGATGGCACCATTGATCTACTCTTATGTGCATCTTCAGAACAAGTAGAAAACATCTTCACCAAAGTTTTTTGTGAGAAGACCTTCAGAAATCTCAAATCACTGCTGGGAATTGTTGATCATGCTATGAAGCATGATTGATGACAAGATTTCCAAAATAATTGTTTTTCCTATCCATGTTTAAGGGAGGATTTTTCCACTGGTTTTTTGCCTCTTTCCTTAGTTGTATGGACAAGCATTATGTAAAGGGTGACTAAGCCTTGTTGCTAGGCCCTATAGTTTTCTTATATTTACTCATAAATTCAGGCTTAAGGGGGGGTGTTAGAATAATCAACCCATAGTTACCTACCTTAGACATTAATTTTAACTATTTTTGTCTTATTACCTAGTTTCCTAGATTCCATTCTACGCTAGTTGCCTTCTACAAGTCCTAGAATTCAACACATGCTAAAACTGAGTCATGGAGAGAAAAACCTACAAACACTATGTTATACCAAAATCCTATCACCACCATGTGATAAGATCTTTTATTTACATATTTTCCCTTAAATCCCATCACTTGGAGAGAAAACCCATGTTGATTGTCAATCTTTCATAAAAAGACTCAGCACTGCACTTTCCTCGTTATCCATGAGAGGTACCTTGTTCGCACCGCATGTATCCTGTTTACCATAAGCGATGCCACCACTTATAGCCTTTGGTCCATAAGCGTCTTTAACCTGAACTGCTCTATCATAAGAAGCAAAAGGTGGTACCTTGGGTAAAATGGGAAAAAAGAGAGGTTTCTTGAGGCTTCTAGATCATGAGCCTTGTATCCTCTCTTATCCCTAACATTGTGGGTCAGTTGAGCTCGAGATCCCCCATAATAGGATCTTATAGGCCACCTCATCCACAAATCTCTCAACCATTCCTATCCATTGAGCCTTATAAATACAAGCTCATGTCCATGGTTGAGGGGGGAACTATAAAGGTATTGTTATGATGTTGGATTGACCACTTGGCCCAAGCCATTGGAGAGCATAGAGAGCTAAGTTGGAGCTTATGGGGATGAAGTGTTGGTTTAATGGGGATGCATGTCAACACTAAGTCTTAATTGGTTGTAAACTTGCCATTTTATTCTAATGCAAAGCTGATTTCCGTCCCACATTACTGTTGTTGTTTGATTTCACATGTAAATGTTGTTGGATTCCTTAGTCACTAACATGGATTAATAGATTATGAAACTGGTAGATTTGATGTGTTCGCATGTTTAATCTGATTACAGGTACACAGGTTTATTGTCGAAGCAGGAATTCCAGGTATCTACAATATCCAGGGAGGGTCTTCATCCTTTGTCGTTCATTTGTTCTAGATATGAACCATTCAGAACAGAGGAGCAACTTCTATTCGTAGAAGGTGAAATATTCCTGCTTACAAATCTGGTGACTCCACTGGGGAGTGAATATACATATCAATTGATCTGATCTTCCTTAGTTCTTCAACTCTTGTTCGAATCCAGGCTCCTTCTCCAACTCTCTTCAGTTAGATCTGCTATCTGACTTAGTGGATTTTGGTTTGAAACTTCTAGATCTATCTAGATATAAATTGTTTTCACCCTTTTATGCTCTTTCTCACTCTCAATCTATCAGTTTTTACCCTGATCTAGTCTTTTTTTGACTTGATCTGTCGTTCTCTTTGTGTTTTGGATTTCTATAGGGAACCGCACATGTCCTGTTGGTAAGGAGTGGTGCCACCACCTGAGTCATGTTAGCCATAAGCGGTGCCACCACCTGAATCCAGTAAGAAAGAAGCAGTTCTACCTCAAAACCTCATGTCAGTAGCTTCATCTACGTAGTGCCTGGTAGGTCCTGTTCCAGACTTTGTATTTTGACTTTTGGGTGTTTTTGGCTTACTTTTTTATGAAAATGAAGTGTATTTTTTTGCAGTCGCTTTGATTGTTGTATTCTTTCTACATTCAAAGAGAGTTTATGTTTCTTACATTGGATTTTACATTATTTTCTTGTCTTGAAACATCTTTCTCTTTTCTATAGATATTATTCATTGGAATTGGAAATATACATTTCATTTTCTTTAGTAGGTTTTTGGTTTCTTTTGGACTTGGAATGCGTGAGTGATCCATGTTGTTTTTAGTCTTTCTTTGCTTGGGTGATTCTTGTTTCCTTTTGCATGCTGATTTTTTAAGTGCTTGGTAGGAAAGATTGGTTCTTTGTTTCCTTGTTTGTTTCAAAGAGAAGTTTTAGTTTTCTCTCTCCTCTGCTTTATTTGAAAGCATTGTTGAATTATTTTCTTCTTGTTTTGTGCATGGTTGTTCGCAATTCTAGATCTTACTTTCATTAAGAAGAAAAATCCATTTTCAGCTTTGCGTGCATTAGAGTTAGATTTGTTTGGAAACATTAGTGAAATCATCTTTCCATTAAGTTTTTATGCATCTTTTTCAAGCATGAAAAGATAGGAAACATTTTTGGTTTATTTATGTTTGATGTTCTCTAGATCTCTTTTTTATTTTGCCCAAAGATTGTTGGGGTGCATTGATATTTCACTTTTCATTTGAAAAGATAGAATTGCATTTACATTTGGGTGTGCATTTTTGGGAAGAAAAGTAAATCTCTCTCCCTCTCTTAGGTAGAATTTCATTGAAGAGGAAAACTTGCATTATCATATAGATCATTTTGCATCTTCTTTAATTTCAAGTTGTCACTCCATGGTTCCACCTAAATGCACAAGATAAAATTAACGGTAGTACTAGGTTAAAACTTTTAGCAATTTGAGTGATAAGTCAGAGATGTGTTCGGGCATTGTTAAGCATAGGAGTTGTCATTACTTGTCAGCATTACATCCCAGGACTCGTGCATTTCTTCCATGTACCATCAATATATCGAACGGCCTTTCACGTACCCTTGAGGTATATAGAAAGGTACTTCACATACTCGATTGTATATAGGAAGGCCCCTTGTGAACGGTTATGCATTAAACAACACTACTACCAATTCAAGCTCCCATGTACCTTGTGTATATCGGGAGAGCCTTTTAGGAATCCTCAAACCATCTAAGTTATCCTTTTGGCCTATCATGTGAAGTTCCTGACTCTTATCCACTCCTTTCACATGTTTGCTTGTTGCTTTTAGTTTGAGTAGTACTTGCTTGTGCGTGGTAGTTAGGGAGTTATTAGAGAGTTTAGAGATGGCATCCTCATCTGGGACTACCACTCAAGAGGTCCCTTTCTAAGGTGTACCTTTTGTATTCCCTCCAAGTGAAGATATTGGTCCTCCCTTTATTGCCACTCTAAACCTTCCTGGGTTAACTATAGGATTGTTGGTCTGGCTGTTTAATCTGGTAATTCCTGTTATACCTGTTAAGTCAGTGATTTGTTTCTTCAAATTTTGTTTGATTTGCATTTTATTTCAAGTTACTCTTTTGCTTTAAGTTTGATTATTTGTTTCTTTTAGGAGAATTTTTGGTTGTTAGGTGAAATTTTCAGCTTGGCCTTTATATTTTTGCTTTACTTTTTCATCCTTTGCAGTTTGAAGGGGTTTTTTAAAGTCATCATATCAAATAATGGACTCACAAATCGTATTCTGAGCTTAGTCATTACTCAAACAACTTTAAAACTTCATGCAAAATGACAAAAAGTTGTAAAACATCGATAAAATAGCGTTAATTTTATTCTTGTAGCGCTGGAGCCCAAAATTAACAAAGACGCACTACAAGAATATCGTGACTGACAATTTTTCCAGTTTTTTAGCAAAATTTTAGCGTGATTTCAAACGGTGAGTGACTAATCATATGCTGTGAGGTGTTTGCTACATGTGGACTCAGGAATTGTCATAAGAACGGGTGGTTTCAGATCATAAGGAAAATCGTGGTCATCATTACTCCGAATGCAGTTCAGTGTAACAGATGGCCGTTTAAACCGACTTTGATGAGAAGACAGTTAATCCCTATCTCTATTTTGAAGCTGAAAACTTATAGTGCACCGGTGTTTTAGGCCAAAAGCTCGGAAATGATGTTTCAGAGCTCGGTTGAGGTTTTTGGAGGTCACCCGGAGATTAGGGCTTCTTTATTCTGACACTTGTAACCAAATCAAGCACAGGAAGACACCTGTTCAGCCATTAAACAGCTCGAAGTCTGGTTTAAAGCAACTATAGTGGAACATTAAAGAGGTATTCCGCGGTCACCCAGAAATGTCTGTTAATTTGGGGTTTTTCTGCTGAAGCCCGTTTTAGCAAAAGTTTTTAAACCAAACATTAATATATGCTCTTATCAACATCCCTGTTGAGGAGAAAGGAAGATTAGAAGTGTGGGTGAGCCAATATGGAAAAATATCAGTTTTTCATGTGAATATGAGCCTGTCAAAGTTTGAAGGTTCAGTGAGATAAAAACTGTGTATGTTATGATGTTCAAAATGAAGATTGCTACTGGTGCAACATGTGATGAAGGAACTGGACATTTGAGACAGTATGAAGACCTAGATAGACTGAAAATGTAGTTTTTAGTGCATGATAAAAGGCTGATCAGTTTGGTTTTGAAGTCAAGATTGAAACAGAAAATGAACAGAGTATGAGGTTGTCATCCTTGTCTTTTCAATACAAGGTTCCCTTTTTACAGTTCGAGGAGAGAGTCTCATATTTGAATGAATAATCTGCATGATACTTAGTTTCCTTAACAATGCAATGAGGAGTTTGAGCAACCTATGACCTAAAACATTCAGACACTGTGGTTTATTATGCATTTTGGAGATGGTCAGTGGTTAGTTTTTTTTCATGACAGTCTCATTGATGGTTAAATTTCACTCACAGGCTTAATGAAGAATGTTGAATCCTTGGTGATCTAAATCATTCCACCTGGTGGGGAGATTTATTTTTCTTTTAAAAACAAATGGATCAGTCAAGAAAGTGGTAGGGAGTTGCTCATTGAAACTTAAGAGGCTCGAGAGGCAGAAAATCAGTTACTAGATCATCTACTAAACCCTAAGTCATACAGTTTCCAGTTTTTGAAGAAAAATGGGTAAGAGTGGTAAGAGTGGTAAGGTGAACAGAGCTGAACCTATTGATATAGGTTGGATTGAAAAACTCCCTGGGTGTGTTGAACTTTTTCAACAGGCTGGCTGGCTAGACTTTTTCAAGAAAATAGATGGTTACAATGCTGAAGTTTCCTGTAGGTTTGCACAAGGTTACAAGGATGACTTAGTGGTGTTTGATACTTTGAAGTTCAAACTAATAGTAGATTTGATTGCAGAAGCTACAAGGATTAATAATGAAGGTGAACTATGGTTTAAGAAACTGCCCTTTAGCTTTGATCCTCAGAGATATCTATTGCCAAATGTCACCCCAGACTGGAGTAAAGGCATCCTTATTCAAAATTTCAGAAAGGAATGGATAGAACCAATCAGAATTTTGCAGAGTTATATTACTTGCGAGGGCAGGTATACTTATGTATTTAACTATCACTTCAGATTTCTGCAGCATATGGTGGGGGTGTCCAAGATGAGCCTTCCATTTTTCTTATTCAAAAGCTTGTAGAAAATGGCTAAAAGGGTCAAAGGACATATGGACCATTCTTCTCAGTCCATCTTTCATCATGGGCTAATTAAGTTGATTATTAGCACTGTTTTGCAGCATGAAGGTAAAAATTGGGACTTTTTTCTTTTTTGGTCAGGTTTTCAGATCGAACAAGAAGATCAGCAGCCTAAGAGGCAAACAGACAAAGGGAAGGTATTGATGAGAAAATTAGGTTAGAAAGCTAAACTTGAAGACAAGGAGGTTGTCAAAGTTGAGAAGGCAGCTGAGCAGGTGGATATTGACAGTAAACCTAAAGTGTTTTCAGTTGGTACTATAGGCAGGTATTCACTGTTTTCACAAGAGAAATTGCAGCCTAGGCAGCAGTTGACATCAGTAGAATTTTCCAAAGAAGCTAAAGCTGTTGTTCCAGAGGAGGTTGCTATTCATGAAGATGAGTTTCAGACCCAACAAAGGAGTCCACTCACCATTCTCTCAGATGATGAGGGATATTTACTAGAAGAAGATCATCCTATTGATAAAACTAAAGATAGGGCTGAAGCATGCAGAGAATTCTCCTCTTCAGAAATTAAAACAGTCAAACCTAATAGGAAGAAGAAGAAAAAGTTTGAAGTGATAACCCCATATTGCAGGCCTAAAACCAGGCCAACAAATAAGCTAAGATGGAATATGAATAAAATGCTCAATCCTAAATTAAATTCCAAGGAAGTAACTGTCCTGAAAGATATCTCCTCGGGTGAAGAACCAGAATTTGACACAATGAACATTAAAAGCAAGGGAAAAATAGTTGCCAAAGCCTCCTCTTCTCATCCTGCAAGATTAAAAGGATCATCACAGTCAGTAAAGGAGTTAAGGCAGCCTGAGTCTGAATTGTTTGCCATATTTCTTGAAATAAGAAATGAACTTGTAAAGCAATAGCAGAAAGAAAAAGTTGAAGTACCTCCTATTGAAGATCAAGAATGGGAAGATGAAGATGAACTTATACTCAGGCAAGCAGGTATTCTGAAAGACCCTAATGTTCCTATTGTTTCCACAGACCTGTTTAATAGGGATGCATACATTTTTAAGAGGTTTGACACACCTGAGGTTCCCAGCTATGAACAACAGATCATGACAGGAAAGTCAGTTGATTTAGATAAAGAAAACTTACAGAAAATTATTAAGCAGTACAAACAGTAGATGAACCATATGCAAGAAATCAATGAGGGGTTGATGATGGCTAACAGAAGGCTTAGAAAAGATCTTCAGGATGTCAATGACCATTTTCAGGAGCTGACAGCAGTATCTAAAGAGGTTCTAAAGAGAAAAGGAACCACTGACCTGCACTGTATAGAGTTGGAGAAGACAGTAAAGAACTTGCAGCAGGAAAACAAGGAGCTCATCAAGAAGATAACTGACCTGGAGCAGGAGCAGAAGAAAGGTAAGAGGAAATCTCAAGCATTAGATGGCATTGCTCTGCTAGCTGAGGTAGCAAAAGAGCTATGAGTCAGTTGTTCATTTAGTTTTTTGTTATCTCTTTTTGAGGAACATGTTAGTTAATTGTTTACTATTTTTAGAAAATAGCATCTTTTGTAATTTTGTAAATTTCACTTTATCCCATCGAATTAGTTGAGGCAGTTAGGGTTAGATCTCTAACTGATTTTGTAAAGAACAGTATTTAGAGAGGTTAGAAATTCATTGAGGAGGTTCGATTTTTGGGATAGCTTCAGGAGGTCTGCAGACTTCTTCATGAGTTCAGACTTGTTCATGAGTTAAGTATCAAAGCTCTTGTATGCATTTGATGATGAAATTATGAGATATATGACACTTTTCACCCTTCAGTTTTGTGTTGGCTTCATTGTTCAGCTTGTTTAGTTTCTTAATTGATATACTCATTACTGGTTTATGTTTATATGTTGGTGATGCTTGTCTTTTATGAATGAACTTCAATACTGTGTTCTATTGGATCTTGTTGAATATATTATGCATCTTTCTCTTCTTTTGTTTATGATTCAGTTATTACTTTGCTCATGAGTGTATTCCTTGTCTTTCCCCAAAAGTTTACAACCACTAAAACTTTTTAGAAACCCTAAATATAGTTACTCTACTGATTTTATCTTGAGATTGTGTTGCCTTGTTTCTTTGGCCTTGGAAACAATTTCTGGCACAAACAACACCTAATGCCTCAAATGTCACCTCTCCTCTAGAAGAGGATCGACCTCAACCTAATCCCTCTCCTTCTTCATCGGTTTTTGTTCCACCCTTTTCTTCTTCTTTGCTTGACCAAAGCTCTATGGTTATTAGTCATGTGGATAAGAAGAAGAAGAAAGGGAAGGGTAAAAAGAAGAAGGATAAGAAATAGAAAAATCATCAACCATATTCTCTTGATGGTGCTCATTCTAAGAGAACACTCAGAAAACCCAAGTTCCCTTGTAAGCTTTGCAAGGGGGACCACCTTCTTAAATAGTGTCCCGATCTCTCCCATGTACAAGAAGAGTGGTCTAAAAGATCCAAACCGTCTGTGTCATCAACCTCTGATCATCATGTTGATGATACTCCCTCAACTAGTGACCCATTGGTAAAAGGTCATAAGGGTAAAGTCTTGTATCCTTGTTTGATATGCAAGGCTATGCATCGTACTTTTCTTTTTCCAAGCATGGATGAAGCTTTGCGTTGGTTGGAAAATATTACTGATCATCAATAGGTGATTCCAAGAAGTGATAGTAAGTTATCCCTTGATCCCCCACTGGTTGACCGAGTGGTTGATTCAGATTTATCTATGGTTGACCCCACTCTTCCTTTGGAGATTGAAGTTAAAGTGGTCGAGTCGGTGTCATCTCCACCCGATCCCACTCTTTCATCAGAGAGTGTTAAGATTGAAGTAGTCTCTTTGACCAAATATTCATCTTGTTCTTCTCTTCTAGTAGAGAATGAACTCAAACCTGCTGAAGTTTTTATGCTTTGTTCTTATTGTTCTCGACAAGAGGAAATTTTCTCTATTTCCATAGAACCCTCTCCGAGTAGTGAGGTTATTTCCTTTGAATGGAGTAACCTAACAGAGTCTCATCTTCATTCGAGTGTTCCTTTCCAGATAGTTGTGAATGTTACTGCTAGGTGGATACTTCACACTATTGTTGACGAAGTGGCTTCTATTAGTAATCTATCCTCAACTGCTTGGCAATATTTAGGTTCTCCTTAGCTTGTGTCAACCACCGATCAGATACTGGCTTTTAATAGAAGACCTACTGCACCTTTAGGGACCCTTCCTTATTTACCTATTACATTAGGAGGGAAAACTATTTGCATTGATGTTATGGTGGTCCAAGTTCCTTTAGATTTTAATCTGCTCCTTGGACGTGATTATGTTTATGCCATGAAGGCTGTTGTGTCCACACTCTTTAGAGTTATGCATTTTCCCCATGATGGGAATATTGTGACCATTGATCAGCTTTCTTTTGTTACACCTAACCATCGCATCACTCCTAGTAATCAAAGTGCCCTAAATGTGCCGCATGTTCTTGTGGTTCCTTTCCCTTCTTCTAGTTAGCTTCTTCCCATCACGGGTAAAATGGGGGGCATGGCTCTAGTCTATGGAAATCATAATGGAGCTAAGCTGCTAGCTTTTATGAAATGGGGGGAAACCTACCAACCTCTGGATATCATGTTGGATAGGAGCAGTTTCGAGAGCATAGTTTACTTTTGGTTTCAAGATCATTAAAAAATAAAACCACTCCTTAAGCATAGTTTACCTTTTGGTTTCAATCTTGCATAAAAATGAAACCATGTGATGAGCAAGGTTCCCATTCTATGTCAATCTCGTTAAAAAATGAAATGGATGTCCTCAAGCATAGTTTACCTTTTGTTTTCAAGATTGCATAAAAATGAAACCATTCATGAGAAAAGTTCCCATTCTATGTCAAGCTTGTTAAAAAATGAAATATATCTCCTCAAGCATAGTTTACCTTTTGGTTTTAAGCTTGCATAAAAATGAAACCATTCTTGGGCATAGTTCATTTTCTATTTCAAGCTCGTTAAAAAATAAAGTAGGTTTCATTAAGCATAGTTTACCTTTTGGTTTCAAGCTTGCATAAAAATGAAACCATGTTCCAAGCATAGTTACCTTCTGTTTCAAGCTTGTCTAAAAATGAAACAGATCCCCTTCCCTTGAGTCGAGTCTTCACTTTAGTGTTAAAACTTGAACGTTCTTCTCACCTACCCAATTCTCATTCTTTCTACCCCCCCTGGTGAAAATTTTCACATTAGTAACTAGTTTTTTAGGTTGGGTATGGAAGAAGAATCGTCAAATGAAACGAATCTTGGGGGCATGTCGAGCCACTAGCAACCATGCTAGGGGTAAGCTTCGCTAGCAATCATGCTAGGGGAAAGATTCTTCAAATGAAAGGAATCTTAGGGGCATGTCAAGCTGCTAGAAACCATGCTATGGGTAAGCTTCGCTAGCAATAATGTTGGAGAAAAGATTCCAACCTCTATATATCATGTTAATGGGATTTTTCAAGCATAGTTTCCCCATTGGTTTCAAGCTTGCGTAAAAATGAAACCAATCTTCAAGCATTCTTTCAACTGATCTTTGAGCTCGTTAAAAATAGTAAGATGGTGTTGAGATTACTTTTCATTTTTCATGATCTGGTTAAAACATGAAATTTGGTTTGAGCTTAGTTTATTACATTTTCATGCTCTGGATTCAAAACATGAAAAAGTTTAATGGATTCCTATTTAAACTCTTTTTAGGCTCCCTAAATATGAAAAGATAGTCGCGCGATATTGTCTTCTTCACGCTCGTTAAAGTGTTTGAAGAGTCGTCTCTCTAACGGTAGGTTATGTCTTTCTCGGTTCTGATAGACTATTTACGAAAAAGGAACACTCCAGCCAATCATGACTGGAAGAGTTCTCTAAGGTATAATTTTACACTTTTTCGGGCCTTAGAGACTAAATCATATGAAAAAGAACCCCTTTGGAGTCTTGTTTCATAATCGTTCAGACTCTCTAAACATGAACGATACCGAGTTTTCTTTCATTAGACTCATTAAATTAAACATTAAAAGACCCGTTTTGGGAATGAACCCCTCCTCTCTTAGGTTCATAAAACATATGAGTTTGGACTTGTCTTCTGATAAGCTATATCGAGTGTTTGTTACCCTCTTTGAACTCATAAAACCAAAAATAGGCACTCATCGATCATGATGGGGAAAATGGGAAGGGAATCATTTTTCAAATAAATGGCAGTAGTTTATCATTACCTTTTGAACATGGCACTTGTTTTCATATCATGTCAGTCAATTGGGTATTCAGCTGATCTCCGTGAAAATCCACTTTCATGAGTCATGCTACTCCTTTGAGTCTTTTAAGAGAATGCATTGTGCACTGTCGCATTGTGTGTTTGTCCCATCCAGTCATGCTGCCAAGTCTTTTGTCATGCCTCCCAATGTTCAAAGGGAATTTGAAGAAGTCTTACCTCTACAGTCAACATAGTCTTTGTGTCAGTACTTTTGAGTCAGTTCGATGGTTACTACATTCACATCATTCCATAACTATGTTTCGAGTTTCGTGTTGTCGATGTGGGACTCATCATGGCCCTCCTTCGACAAGACTATTCCCGTCGACATCAGCTCATCATCCAGGAAATAGTCTTAGAAACAAAAACTTAGTACCTTGAGATCTATATGCCTTAATGATAGATTCTCTCACTCTTGACATAGGTTCATATCATTGACCTTTGATCAACAGAATTGACTAGGTGTTCGACATCAGGACATCTATTCACACTCAGTGTATTGTACTAGGGTACCTTGGGAATCACTGACATCAATGGTGATCTCCCTCACACTTGTTAACGGTTCACATCATTTGCCGGTAATCAAGTGGTTTCTACCATGTTTGACCTCAGATCATTGTAATCACATGGATAGAATTGTACTTTGTGGAAGACGAGATGAAGAACCTGGGTATTTGTTTAAAGCGCTCATTGCTTCTCCCCAGGTTGCATTGGAGTTTTTGTGTATCTAGCATGGATCCACATTTGTATGGTCATGGCTATCCTCAAATTTGTGTCTGTATGACATAGATCTACATTGTATGACTGGTAGCTATGTCTAAGTTTGAGTCCTCTATCACATGGATCTACGCTATTCTAGTAGCCATGCTTGTTTATTCCTCCCATGGATCTGCCTTGTATTGGTCTACAACCATGAGTTGGTTACTTATGTCTATGATTCAAAAATATTAATGTACTATAGATGCCTACTTGATGACATGCTCTGATTGAGTCGACATTTTCACCTCGTCGTGACAACTTGTTCTCTCAAAGCTCTCGTTTATCGTATCCCTCTAAGACTCATGCTTTGGGGGGGATCCTGTTATACCAAAATCCTGTCACCACCATGTGATAAGATCTTTGATTTACATATTTTCCCTTAAATCCCAGTACTTGGAGAGAAAACCCATGTTGATTGTCAATATTTCATAAAAATACTCAGCACCGCTCTTTCCTCGTTATCCATGAGCGGTACCTTGTTCGCACCACATGTATCTTGTTTACCATCAGTGGTGCCACCGCTTCTAGCCTTTGGTCCATAAGCATTTTTAACCAAAACCACTCTGTCATAAGAGGAAAAAGGCGGTACCCTGGGTAAAATGGGAAAAATGAGAGGTTTCTCAAGGCTTCTAGATCATGAGCCTCATATCCTCTCTTATCCCTAACGTTGTGGGTCAGTTGAGCTCAAGATCCCCCATCATAGGATCTTAGAGGCCACCTCATCCACAAATCTCTCAACCATTCCTATCCATTGAGCCTTATAAATACAAGCTCATGTCCATGGTTGAGGGGGGAAATATAGAGGTATTGTTATGCTATTGGATTGACCACTTGGCCCAAGCCATTGGAGAGCATAGAGAGCTAAGTTGGAGCTTATGGGGATGAAGTGTTGGTTTCATGGGGATGCATGTCAACACTAAGGCTTAATTGGTTGTAAAATTCTCCATTTTATTCTAATGCAAAGCTGATTTTTGTCCCACATTACTGTTGTTGTTTTATTTCACATGTAAATGTTGTTGGATTCCTTAGTCACTGACATGGATTATATATTTTGTTATCGTAGATTTGATGTGTTCGCGTGTTTAATCTGATTGCAGGTACACAAGTTTACTGTCAAAGCAGGCATTCCAGGTATCTATGATATCTAGGGAGGGTCTTCATCCTTTGTCATTCATTTGTTATATATCTGAACCATTTAGACCAGAGGAACAACTTCTGGCCACAGAAGGTGAAATATTCCTGCTTACACACCATTGATCTACTCTTATATGCATATTCAGAACAAGTAGCAGACATCTTCGCCAAAGGTTTTTGTGAGAATACCTTCAAAAATATTAAATCACTACTGGGGATTTCTGATCATGCTATGAATCATGATTGATGACAATATTTTCAAAAAAAAATGTTTTTCCTGTCCATTTTTAAGGGTGGATTTTCCCACTGGTTTTTTGCCTCTTTCCTTGGTTGTATGGACAAGCATTATGTAAAGGGTGACTAAGCCTTGTTGCTAGGCCCTATATTTTTTTGATATTTACTCATAAAGTCAGGCTTAAAGGGGAGTTTTATAATAATCAACCCATAGTTACCTACCTTAGACATTAATTTTAACTATTTTTGTCTTGTTACCTAATTTCCTAGATTCCATTCTATGCTAGTTTCCTTCTATAATTCCTAGAAGTAAACACATGCCAAAACTGAGTCATGGAGCACTTGGAAAACATCCTCAAAACCAAATTTATCATGTCTTCTTTATTCCAGATCCTCCAAATCTCATATCTTCTTTTTCTGAAAAGATGCCTTGTTTTATTCTGATTTAAGGCAAAAGGAAAAGCTAGACTAGGTGTAGTTGACTTGATTTTTCCCACATAATCCTCCTTCCTTTTCTCCAAATAAAAGAATGTATTATTTTTCTTTCCATCCCTCTTTAGCTTTCCCACTTGACGTAGCAACTTCATGAGCATCTTCATAGATTTGGAAACTGCTTTATACACCTATGGGGGATTTGACTAGATTTAGTAAGCCTACTTTTTTACTATTTCGAATGGCATATTTATGCATTAAATTATCTCATGTAATTATATATTGCAGCAGCCTATTATTTCATAAGGTTGGATATTGTACACTTATTGAATACAGATCAATGTTATGCTCCAATTTCAGTCTCCTTTGGTGTGAGTTTTGCATGTTTGATCAACAATTTTGTGAGTGTAATTGTTCTATCTCTTGGGTTCAATTTCCACATCTGCTTCATTTTTTAATGATATTGGAATAGAATAAGAACTATTCTCAAAACATGGTTTCATTTTTATGCAAGCTTGAAACCAAAAGGTAAACTATGGTTAAGGAAACCTACTTCATTTTTTAACGATCTTGAAATAGAAACTGAACTATGCTGAAAAGGTGGTTTCATGGTTTAATGAGATCAAAACTAAAACAAAGTATGATAAAAAAAAGGCTTCCATTGATGGGTGATTTCCTAACATGATGTCCAGTGGTTGGTACCTTCCCCCAGCATAACTGCCAAGTAACTAAATCCAACAAAGGGTGGATGCATGCCCCCAAATATTCGTTTCATCTTCTTTACAAGAAGATGAAAGGGAAGGTTCAAGTATTGAGTCTTGACACAATGGCCACCTCCTACTTTCGGTGGGTTTTGATGCCCACCAAAATCAATTCCAGATGCCATGTTCCTCAAATTCATATTTTGATTATGCGGCTGATATGTTAACACAACTGGGATATGTGTAATGAATTTTGATGCTTCATCGATATGTCTAGACAAGTAAGTGAGGTGATATCCCCCAAAAATATTGCAATGGAACTTAAAATTATGTTTATACTTATTTTTTTTAGAATAATCAAACCCATAGTTACCCAAATTTTACATTAATTAATCATTTTTGTCTTATTCCTAGATTCCTAGATTCCTTACTATGATAGTTGGCATCCACTTGCACCTAGAATTCAAAAAATGCTAAAAATGGCTCAAGGAGTGATTTAGAAAAATATCGAGAAAGATTCTAAGAACGATGTAGTCATTCCAGAATAGAAAAATCACAATTCATGTTTTTCTGAAAGTTGCATTGCTTTTAGTAGTTTTAAGGGAAAAGGGAAAAGCTAGTCTAGGAGTAACTATCTTGTTTTTTTCCTTAACCATCCTTCTTCTTTTTCTCCATACAAAATCATGTATCTGATCTATTTCCATCACTTATCATATGGTATATCTCACTCAGCTAATTCGTGAGCATATTGATATATTATGAAAGTGATTTATGCACCTATGGGGGAGTTTGATTAGTTTAGTAATCCTGCTTTTTTTCCAATGCGAATAGAACCTTTATGCTTTTGAATCTATGATGTAATTATATATTTGGACATACTACTAATTTATGATGTTTTCTTATGTAAATGTTGATTCCTGGAAAAAATCCAGGTATCGACAGTATGGATTATCCCTGGTTGTCATTCCCAACTATATCATCCATTGTTAGGTATGGGGAACCCCTCCGGCTAATGGTTCGGATACTGTAGGTCTAAATTTGTTTAAGTATTTACCAGTTATGGACCAATCCACCATTTATGTAATTTTCTTTAAATGAATGAAACACAAATTCCTAAGATAAATGCAAGTGACTAATGAACAAGAGCCTCACAAGTGATGTATAAGTTCTTACGTCCCGTCTTATCATTATCTCTCCTTAATCACTTCTACAAATCTAAATCTAAACAAATTTATAATATTCTAATTTATTCCATTATAATATATTATATCCCCATAGGGGGGAATTTTAAAGAAGTAGAGCATTGTATTGTAATTATTCATAATAAATCTCCCAGATAATTGTTCTAATTCCATATGAATAGTTACAGCAAAAAGATTATCAAAGATATCTTTGAAATAATGAAACATTCATTACTCGATTTATGCACAGAATTTCATATAGAAAAACAAAATCAGTCATTATTCACGAAATAATTCATAAGAAGTTAGAATGATCTCACATATTTATGGAAACAAAATAGAAGTAATTCCACATTTGAAATTCCACACATTCCATGAAAATTCTCATGGAGTCCTTTCCCCAGCAAATTAATCCTTATTTATTAGCAGAAAAATGAGTTCGCCTTACAAATGATCCAGCCTCCTTGTGCTATCAAAAAACTACCCTTCTATTATATCCTCTACCTCTATTTATAATACAATTGCAATGACTCATTGACTTCCCTGACCTAAGGAATTCCAAAATTTCGTCTTTTAGTGCTTTGCGCTAGAAAATGACAAAATACACAAAAATGAAAAAATACATAAAAAGACAAAAGTTCTTAAGTGGGCCCTGCCAAAATATGAATATATTCCCCCCATGCATTGGCTTCTTCTGCATTCTTGTAATTTATGGGCTCCATCATCTGCACAGTAACCTCATGCATGGCCAACTAGGTCTCCACATGTGTCACCTTTTCTCGAGAGGATTTCCACACGTTCTCCAAAATGTGATTGCTAACAAAAGCTTGCACAATCCAAGTTTTAACATCCTCGTCATTGACCACTTCCATTTTTTGAATGTATTGTAGGTCTTACTGCATCCTATGTCACGGATACACAAGATGTTGGTCCCTGTCTAGAATATCAACTATCATTTCATCCAAAAAAGGATGGAATTTATCATGAACTTGGCTTATCCTTTTATAGAACTCGATACATTTTTCCTGAGTTTTGTCGATTTCATTGTTCAACCTTACGGAATATTTTCTGTAAAACTCTAAGAGTTCCATTTCTATCTTTATGCCTCCTGCTATTTTTTGTGGCATGTGTTCTAGAAATGTCGAATTAGCCTCCACCGAGGTTAGTTGGCTTTGAACCTTTCCTCTGACCTCTATTAGTTTTTTCCTAAAATTCAGTGAATCTACTGTTATTTCCTCTAACCTTGTTAAAATCGGCTTTACTTTGTAAATTTCATCTGATAGTTTAATTTGAATTTGGTGCCTCTTCCTTTGGATGTCGCAAGCCTGGGCATTGAATGGAGTGATGTATTACTTGAGATCATTAGCTATTTTTAGTTGGTTCTCTAGGGATCGCTTCTGTGCCACCACCTCTTCTACTTGGGTTTTTAATTTCCCAATTTGTTGGCTTGCTACAGATTCCCTTGATTGTAGTTCTAAAATTCTGACTTCAAAATCCCTTTTCTCTCCTTCCATAATCATTACCTGCACCTCCAACGCATCCTTTTCTGCCTCCAAAGATTGATATTCCCTTTGGATTATTTATTTTTCTGAGAGGATAGTCTCATGCATTATTTTTATCTATATTCCTTCACCTCAGCTTGTTGTAACTTTAAGGCCTCTTCTTTTTGCTTCTGCAACTTCATCTCTATCGCACTGATGTTGGTTCCACCTTTATTCTTGAACCACTTGCTCAGCTTAGTGATGTTGTTGGTTTCTCTATACACCTCTTCGTCATTGTAAAAGTGATCTGAGTATTAATAGTGTATCCCAACGATCGTGCAATGTTCAACAACTTTTCCACTACTTTCATTTCTATGGAAAACTCTTCTCCCCAAAGTGAAAAAATTCCAAATCTTTTATAACCTCAAAGGCACATTTGAATTTAGTGAAATTGGAATGTTCTATGAAAAAGGGTAACGAAGGTTTCCTTTTTCATGTCAAAAATAAAGTTACCTACTCCATTTATGAACAATTTTCTGACTGCTTCTTTATGGACTACATAGTTCATGGCATATTTGGGTAGCACTGACGGGGATTTGGAGCCTCCATATGTCCTCAAGTATGGTCCTTCCAAAGAGAAAAATTAATCCCCATATTCTCAAATTCCATCCATGGCATTATCTGACAAGAAATTGGTATCTTTGAGGAATATCCTCTCATAGAGGGGCATCTGAAACTCTTCACAAATAAGCTTGTGTAAACTTGCATACCTATGTGCCTATAGAATCTAATAAGTGACAAATATAGGGGTCTTGGTGTGTGTCCAAGTGCACCCAATCTTGGAGAATGGATGTCTGCATAGAATGCAGTCAATTAGGTAAGACACCATGTAAAATTTTGACATTTTCTGAGTTATCCCTCGATATGCGGCAGCTACACAGGATGACAAGCTACTCGATATGATTTCTACCCAGTTGAAAATTATACCTTCAAAGGACACATAATATATTAGCGAGATCCAACTTAATTTATACAGTTTTCCATTTTCCCGGCCAAAAATCCTATTCAGCATCAAAGATATGATCCTGAAATGGGGATGTAAGCTTGAGGAATCGTATTCGGCAGTTGACTTTTGTAATATCTATATCCGGATATTCTCAATGATTACTCAGTTGTATAATCAACCAATGGAAAATAATTCCATATTGAAAATATAAAATAAATATTAAAGATGAATGATGTTAAAATATTACAAAGTGAGTTCCATATATATATTAATTGTAAATGTGCTTTGGATACCATCCATGAAAGGATGCGTCATTTTAGAATAGTTTACTAATAACCATTTATAAATTATTAATTATTAATATCAATATATATTAATATTAATAATTATTATTGATATTTAATATATATATATATATTGTTTGTTGTTATTATTTAAGTTTGTTACATTGCCTTGTGGTTCATGATGCTTTGTCCTCAAAGCATATTTTATAAAACTCATTTATAATTTAGATATGGTAAGTAAAACCCTGGGCTATTTCACTTTGTTTTTTAACTTTTCCCCTTTTATTTCTTTGTTGATAATTCTTTTTCTTTTTTTCTTTTTTTTATTCTTCATTTTTATCTCTCGTTCTTGCTTCATATTTGGAGTGGAATTAATACTTTTTCAATGAAATTCAAATGGCCAAAGGCCAATTTTTGGTCAAAAACTAATTTTTACGAGAGAATCTCTGAATATGGATTGCTAAAAGCCACTATGAGTTAAAATACCTAAATTCAAGGAAACCTTGAACACTTTGGCCACAAGCCGGAGATGAGCAGAGGCCCTATGAAGGGTTGGATCTGATACCAATGTAATGTCCATATCTGGATATTCTCAATGATTACTGAGTTGAATAATCAACCAATGAAAAATAATTCCATATTGAAAATACAAAATAAATATTAAAGATGAATGATGATAAAAGATTACAAAGTGAGTGCCATATATATATTAATGGTAAAGGCACTTTGGATACCATCCATGAAAGCATGCATCATTTTAGAATAGTTTACTAATAACCATTTATTAATTATTAATTATTAATTATTAATATCAATATATCTTAATATTAATAATTAATATTGATATATATATATATATATATATATATATATATATATATATTGTTGTTATTATTTAAGTTTGTTACAACTTTTGGTGTAGTTGTATTCCTATTATCATCATCTTCTTTGCACATTGGAAAATATCCAAATATACCTTTTTGACCCATTCATCAGTCATCATAATGTATAAATTCTAAAGCCTTGAATTTCATAAACAAGCTAAGGATCTAGGCACACAATTAACCTTACAGAGAATTGTAGAGAATTAGCATAAGGAGAGAAGAAGAAGAATTAATGAACACACATTAATGAATGATCAATAAATGATAATTGATATTATTACATAGGTAATACATCCTTATAAAGGAAAAAGGATTTGCTAGAAGAAACTCAAGCTAGCTCATAAAGCAATCTTACTAATTATGATAAACCCCATAGTTGGCTAACGCACTTTCCTAATCTACCAAGCACCTCACGAATTAGAAATAGCATGTGTGAGTGATGATAAGTGAAGGAAAGAATTCCTAATCCTAGAATATGGAGAGAAAATAATGGAGGATGGGTTGGAAACAAAAGCTGCCAGTTTCCTAGTTGACTAGCTTTACCTTATCCACAGAAAAGTAGGATAAAGCAGAATAAAGTAGAATTTGTTGTAAAGTGCAATTACCAATTCTGGATGGCCATAAAGTGGTCAAGATCAACCCCAAATAAGAAGTAAATCATTCTTGGGATATAGATGGAAAGTGTTGACTCTAAGGTGCAAGTGGATGCCAACTATCTAAGCTAGTGGGTAGGAAATTAATCAAATAATGATTAATTATTTTATGAGTGCGTTTATTATATTCCAACACATAACCAGTGGAAGAGGCAGCTTGCAGTCCAAGGTTATGTAGGATGGAATGAAAGAAGCAAAATCGTCCCCCTCTATATTAGAAATAGTCATTGTGGAAGGGTTTGTCTAGGGGAAAATCCAGTCGATAACCTCCGTGCATGGGAATAGCTCTGGGCATGTAGCTGCCTTAGTAATGGTCGAGTTTTTTATGTTTTGATAGAAGGACATTTTTTCTACACTAGCATCATGGATGTTATTGTTACGGAGAGAAATTCCTATGGCTTGGGGTACCACAATAGACAGCTTGACTCCAGAAATCAATCCTTTCCAATATGCAATAGAAATTAAATGTCTAACACTAAAGGATCAGACCTCGTACCTTATTCCGGATGGTTGAAGTAGATCCCCATTGAGCTTTCCAACTTTAGCTTGAATTGATAGATTACTTCCTCAACAACAAGTAAACAATACAAGCATTCTATATATCATGATGTTAGATCTATTCTAGCATATATAATCAATAATGTATAAGCATTTGACATAATCCCATGGATAAAATATGCATTCAAACACACATTATTGGACAGGAAAAGATATTTCTATTAATACAAATCAGAGATTACAAGATACAACCTCTGATGGCACATCTGCGAACCGGAGAAACTGAATCCCCCACTTGGGCTTCCACCACTTCAATCCTCCATCTCTTGATAGCAAGCTCACAAGCAAAAGGCAAGCTTGGGAAGAACACAAAAGTGCTCCAAGGGACAAAGGGATGCAGACTCAAGTATAAGTTCCAGCAACAATGGACTATAGTTTCTTTGCTCTCAATTATCTCTTATGCCTTCAATGTACCAAGGGGTTCCTTATATAGCTTTTCAAAGGGGTAATGAAAGGTCGAATCCGAGCGATCTCAAGGCATAGGGAAGGCCAGGAGTCAAATGAGTCGGATCCATGTCAATAAAAACTCCAAAAGGATTTGGATTATGCACACATCCCGATCTACACAGTTTTAGTGGTGGTAAAACCCACATATATAAGTGCTTATAGGTTTAAAATTTGTGTGTATCATTTTTCATATGTTTTTAGAAATGATCAAGGAAACATCAAAGGACAAAAAGTGGTCCATAGGGTCTAAAGAGTCTGCAGCAGGACAGGGGAAGGCCATACAAAGTGTGATTCACCTGGAGTGGTGAAATCCGCTATAACAGATGCCCCCTAATGTGTGAGGTCAGAGGGGTCATACGATGGCCGAAATACATTATAAGTCCATCCCAAAAGTGGAGTGATGAAGGATCCCAAATGAAATACCAGCCACCCAATCAGCATAGTACAATAATACAACTCTACATACAACTACAAATACATATAGCAGTCCCAGATACATAAGAGTACAATGGCCATGAATAGGCATGAAACATGATATCACATATGTGGTCATCGCCACGTACAATATACATAGCTCAGAATATCCATGATGAAAATATACAAAGGACCATGATCTCCAAAATGGCTGAAGATATATACTAGATCAAGATCTCCATAGCGACTGGAAATGTCTGACATATACTGGAATCAAGTCATGAGAGCTGAAATATCATGAACACTGGAACAATTAAGGAGGTAGCATATAAGAGATGCCACCAATGTGGAAAGTCTTCTACACAAACCGCTAGGAGTACATGTCCTACTATGCGAATAGAGGTGTCGAGGTCAAACATAGTAGCCTATTGTCTGATTACCAGTCATTAATTTATACCGTTAACAGACACGAGATCACCCACCGATAATGAAAATGGGAATCAAGGTACTAGAGTGCAAACTAACAAGTGTGAATAAATGTGTTGAGGTCGAACACTTGAGAGGATCCATCGATCAAGGGACATTGATGTATTCCCAAGAACTATCGATGGCGAGAGAACCTGTCATTGATGACTGCAAGTCTCATGGCACTCAAAATGACTCTAGATTCCAATCCCAGAATAAATGATCTGAAGTCGACGGGATGAAATCCGCTGGAAGGAGGGCATTAAGGCATCCCCCATCATCCAACATGAGGTACTCAGCAAAGTTGTATAATGTGGAAGGACTTGATCATAAGGTGCACGAACTAGTAACTGTACAGGGAATGACCGACATGCAAAGTCAAGATAACTGAGGAATGGTCGAATCAGGTTTCAACTTCCTTCGAACAAGAGCATAATGGCATATGGTGACTGAATGAAGGCATCATAGACTCGATATACAAACCGGGACATCTCTGCGACATAGGAGGCATAAACAGAGGCTCCATAGGGACTAGAAGCTTAACCAGTCAGTGGAGATAAACTCAGATAAATGAGTACAGCTCCTAAAGTCAAACTATAACCCAACCAATGGATGTGATATATAGTGCTCTGTTCGAAGGCGACACGACTCGACAGTTTCCAAAGATAACATCTTTCCTTGTCCGGCTTTTTGGTTTTTTGATTTTTTTGGACTTTTTCAGTTATTTAAAAAGCTTGAAAAAGGAATAAAATAGCTTTATAGTTACAAACTAGGAGGAGACGAGTTTCACAAGGGAAAACAAACTAGTTCCAAGTATTGGAACATACCTATGCTCAATGCAAGGATACATGTGTAGGATATCGACACTCGGGCGAAAATCCCCTCCCGGTAAAAAGGGAATCAAGCTATGAAGGATATAAAAAATGGCTTTGCATGGCTAGACATTAGACGAGCTTGGGCTATATGGCTGAAATGCAATGTCAGGGGAGGTGGCATAAAGCTCAATAAGGAAGGCAAAGCTCATGATAATGTATTCACAACTTGACATAAGGGAGTCTTGAGGGAAATAGTCCAGCATAAGATCAAGAGGAGTATGAGGCTCTTGCAAAATGTCATGGCAGTACTATACAACGGACTCCCACACCCTAAAAGAGAAAACGTCAGCATGGGCACCGAATGAAAATAAGGCGCTAACTAGGGTACCCATGGAAGGTAAAGCTCTACCACTCATATCATACCACTTCTAAAGCAACAAGAATGTTCCGTGACATAATAGAGTGGGTTCGTACCTAAGGCCATGATGAGATGGTCATAAGGTCATGCAAAATACAAATGGTGGTGAAACCTAACCTATATTCTAGTTTAGACATGATACCTGAGATCGGCACGAACGGGTCAATCCAATGGTTGAAACGGCACTGAAAAATGTCTTCTACATCACAAATTATGTCAAAAACGGTCCAAAATGGTTAGAAAATGTCGAAACTATAGAAAAGGGGGTAAAAAATTTCAAATATTTGAAAATTTTCTATAAATAGTAAAAAATATAAATTATTTGAAACTTTTACCCATTTGAGCTCTAATTTTCAATAGCAAATTCTAGGAGATCCAGCCGACGGAATTCACTACCGTTTCTTCCAGGTATTTACTCATGCTCTCCTCTTGCATTTTGATATAATTTTTATGAATTTCCATGGTCTAATCAGGTTTCTAGGCCAACCCAAGATGAGCGCTGCAGCCCACACGAAAATCAAGGTTTTTTTCGCGTATAGGGCTGGATATATGCGAAAAATGGCCTCGAACCCGTGTACATACGCGACTGTTTTGAAAACAGTCACGTATGAGGCCGTGCATATGGTTTTTTCAATAAACTAATGGGCAAATTTCTAATTTTTTGTGCAGGATGGTCCTAGAGTGGAGAGAGCGTGAGCATGGTGAAGTAGAGGAAGCAGTAAGGGCCGACTTAATGGCTCAACAAGCTTTACGTGCATGTGGACTCTACAAGTTTTGGTGTCTTGGTGGTTTGAGGGCCAAACCAAGACTGTTACAGATGCTGGTAGACTATTGGGATCCAAACTCAGAGTCCTTCCATATTGATGGGATATCCCTCACCATAGAGGTAGAGGACATATACTTTATCACAGGGATTTCTAGAGAAGGGGGGGTGGTGAACCTTCGTTCCCGTGGTGGGCCAGGGGGTGACCCGACTATTGATGAGTACATTGCAGTGTACTATTATCTAGACACTGATAAGGTGGGGAGTCAGGTCCCTATCAATGCTATACAGGTGCTGGGCCTAAAGGCCATATTATTGACAGTGGGCAGGATAGCCAACTTGGCATCACTCCACCAGGCCTCACGACCTATGATGTTCTATGCAGTGGAGTGCATGAGACCCACTATTTACGACTGGAGTACTACACTACTGAGCAACATGAAACACCAGCTCAATGAGTGTAAGGAAGGCAGGGTGCAGAACTTCGGGTTCAACAGTATTTTGAGAATGTTTTTCTTTGAGCGTGTTCCAGGATTGAGCCCTAGAGTGGACGTTCCTCTCCACGGGGTTCGAGATTTGGCCCAACGGCATTGGACAGATGCTATGTGCAAACTAGGGGGTGGTAGGGTGTCCAACCCATATCCAGCTGACTTCTTTCCATGGTGGTGACGATAGATAGTTGCCATCGATGACTACCCCTATGCAGGGATAGATTTTCGAGGGGACCTGAACATGCCGCTACCACTAGGATTGGCATATGGCGATATAGGTAACGAATCTTGACCCTCACTCTTTTTAAATTTTTGAGTTATTTAATTTTTTTGTGTTTTTTATTATTATATGGAATCAAAAAGACATGTTTTTGCGCGACAATACATAGTGTCATCTACCATTTGTGTGTAGATGTGGGAGCACGGTGACCAGAGGGCTTCCCTCATCATAGACGGAGGGGAAGAGGAGATGACATCACGGGTGTGGATGCGGAGCGAAATCTCTAGAGCATTCATACCAACTTTGTGAGACTGACTCATAGAGTTCCCATGGCGCAAGTCAAGGACTTGCCTGAGGCCATGCAGCGGTAGGTGGTGGGTGTACCACACGCATGGGTGTGTTTATTCTGATGGCTAGCTAGAGCCGTAGTGACCTTCCATGATCACAACCCTCCTCCTCCGCCACAGGATTAGACACTTGGGAGTGTATACATTTTGTATGACCGTGTATTATATGATGGTGGCTTAAAAGCCCCAATTTTGTATCATGACACTATGTATTATCACATTTTTTATGTATATATAAAAAGTTTATGGTGATCGATTTATTTATTTACATGTGTAAAAATTGTGTTTGTGATTAATTTATTGTGAATGAAACAAATGCCAATCTAACAGATAGTTAGCATATGATTCAGCAACTTGATTATTATTTCTTGGAATGTGTATATATGTTATGTTGTCAGATTGTCATTCTAACAATCTCACATGCAAGAACCTTCTCAATAACATCGGATCTCTAACATGGTACAAGCCATTGAGCTGTGACACTACTAACTCTGAATCAAGACGTACCTCAAGATATAGAACACCATGTAGAATGGAATCCCATAGAAGCTCAATAACGGCACTGTATTCAGCAACATTGTTGGAAGATGGCCGTAGACATACATTTTCTGAAGACAGTACTTGACCCATAGGAGTATAAATCACCTAAGCAGCAGAGGCTGAGTGTTGAGTGTGACGGCTTGCACTATCTATGAATCCTATGTATGTGGAATATTCCATTGATATCTTCCAAAAGAAGAAGAAACTAATCACAAACCTGATCACAATAAGAAAAAGACCTAACTATGCAAAGTTGTACAATAATATACAATAAGCAGCCTTCGCTGAAAATCATGCATAGTATTTCTTAAGATAGAGCCCATTTCTAGGCTTCACCAAGGCCGTCCCTTCGTAATACACTAACTCATAGGCACCCTTCTCTAACACAGGCTTGACCACATAAGTACCACACCACATAGGATTAAATTTCCCTGCCCCCAAGGGTTCTTTCGGTTGATCCCACAAAAGGACCAAGTCTCCTTCACTAAACGCCCTTAGATGGACAGACTTATCATATTGGGCCTTTACACAATGCTTATTAACCTCTAGATCCAACAAGGCATCCTGACCCTGCTCATCAAGTTGCTCAAGGTGAACCAAACGCTCCTCCAAAGGTGAAGTGTCTGGTAAGAGTTCCATAGCTAGCTTCAACGAAGGAATCTCACAGTCAACTGGCAATATCGACTCCACTCCATGTACAAGTTGATATGGAGAAAAACCAGTGGCAGTCTTAACAGCAGTTCGATATGCCCACAAAGCAGGGTATAACATAATGTGCCAATTCGTCTTTCTTTGTGCGATGCTTCGTTGGATAATGGATTTGAGTGATTTATTCACTGCCTCTACCTATCCATTCACTTGGGGGTAGTAAGAAGAGGAGTGCTCTTGCTTATACCCTAACTTTGATGCCAACTCTTCCATCATACAGTTCTGAAAGTGCGAGCCATGGTCAGTGACAAGCTCTTTCAGAATCCCAAACCAAGTAATAATTTGGTAGAACAAAAAGTGAGCGGCTGTCTCACCGTCGGATTTTACTGTAGGCATAGCCTCAGCCCATTTCGTGAAGTAATCAACAGCCACTATAATGTGATGGTTCCCCCCAGCCGAAGCTGGGTTGCAATCCATAAAATCAATCCCCCACTTCGTGAAGGGACCGACGGTGATAATGGGATGTAATTGGGTAGGTTTCGAGTGCACATTACGTGCGAACACCTAGAAAGGGTGGCACCTTTTGACCGTATCAATACAATCTTTAAAGATCGACGGCCAGAAATAATCAGCTCTTAAAATATTTTGAGTTGTAGAAAGCCCAGATAAATGACCACCACACGCCCCTTCGTGGCAATAATTCAGCACTACCTTGGCCTCCTCATGAGTTAAACAATGTCGTAAAATGGAATCTACCCCACAACGGTACAAAGTATTGTCCACTATGAGGTAGTTCTTAGAGACGTGACGTAATCGTCGTCATTCATCTCGCGAGAGGTGAGTAGGGGTCTTCAGTGTTTGTAAATATATTATGATATCCCCATACCATGGGCCTAACATTGAGATTAAGAAGATGTGTTCATCAACAAACATATCTTCACAAACCAACTCCTCGGCTTCACTCAGAAAATCTGATATAAGCTCTGCAAAGATTAAAGACTTCTTCAATTTTGCTGAAACAAACTCGAGATCAAATTCTTGCAGGATGACAATCCATTTATTATATTTTCCCCCAATCATCCTTCGGGTGAGGATGAATTGAAATGGATTGACATGGGCCACAACCAAGGTCTGGCGAAGGAGAATATAATGTCTCAACTGCTGAACCACATGTACGGTAGCTAAAGCAAGCTTCTCGACATGAAAATAATGAATCTCTGCATCCATAAGGTTCTCGCTGAGCTAATATATGACATGCTCTTGGAGCTCTTCATCCTCTTGAACCAAAACCATACCAATCGTCTCTAAAGATGCGGCCACATATAATAAGAAATCACGGCCATAGTCTAGGGGACTAATCATCGGGGCCGATGCTAGGGCTCTCTTGAGTGCATCAAAGGACTCCTGGGCTCCCTCATCCTAATCGAAGGGAGTATCATTCTTCAAGAGACACATGAAGCCTCTAGTCAAATTGGAAAAGTTGACAACAAATCTTCGTAAGAAGTTTTCCATGCCTTGCAAACACTGAAGATGACGAATATTTTTTGGGGGAGACAACTGAAGTATTGCCTCAACCTTCAAAGGGTCGACTCTTATACCCTCTTTCGAAACGATGAATCCTAACAAACGACGTGACTTCACGCAAAAGATGCACTTATGAGGATTTAATATAACCGAATAGTGCCGACATCTTTCGAATACCAATCTCAAGTGATAGGGATGACACATTCTCATATGAGAATGAGCAGCGAGGTCATCCAAAAATACTTCAATAATTGACTTGAGATCGTGGAAGATCAAGGTCATTTCCCGTTGAAATGTAGCTCCGACATTTTTAAGGTGGAAAGGCATTTTCCGATATGCAAACATTCCCCAAGGACAAATAAATGCAGTCTTATGTTGGTCCTCAGGTTTAATCTATATCTAATTATACCCAAAAAATCCATCCATGAAGGAGAACACCTCGCTACCCGCACACTCATCCAAAATCTGATCGAAAATCAGTACATATGCATATCGCTTCCTGCTTCTTATCCACTGGAATGGTGTTTGAAACCCACTCCGTCAAGGGAACGGGATAGATGAAACTGGCTTTCAACAGCTTCTCTATCTCTGCCTTAATGGCGGGTTCTTTCCTAGGATTCACTGTGCGTAAACGCTGTTGAACAGGCTTAGCATTGGGGTAAGTCTTAATCTCGTGTTCGACAATTCGAAGGTCAATACCTGGCATCTCATTGTAGTACCAAGAAAAAATATCACGGAATTTCTTAAATAGCTCGGTGTATTCCAGAATCTCAGCATGGGAACATTCTGCCCCAATATAGACATTCTCTACCGTGCCAGGATTACGAGATATGTTGATAGGAATCATTGAAGATATGTTCGCCATGTTTCCATCAGCCATCAGACCAGGAGAGCTTAACGGAACCACAGGACTACCAACTCTCTGACTAAGAACCACCCTAAAATCCTCACACTCCAAACGGTCAAGCTCTGGAAGAAAATACGATCTATGATGGAGATCCTCCCATGGTGGCTCTACTCCCGACATAGCCTCAATAATCGCTTCATCTGAAGGGAAAACCATATCAAGGTAGTCGTGCATGTGAGATGACTGTACTGCCCATGCTCGCAGTACATAAGGGTCCTCCTCCTCTGTCTGTGAAGAGGAGGTACTAGTCTTTGCAGCAGACTCCAGATTAGCTTGATAAGCAATCACGGTTGCAGGAAATGGCATGTCAGTCACGATGGGCTCACTCGAAGTACTTGGTGCAAGAAGAATCCACGGAGCTTCCATATGACTCGTGCGAAAAGACACCGATCTTGTAGATGTCGAAGCCTCATCGAAACTAGGTCCTATCATGAGGATCGAGGCAGGACAACTAAAGCTTCCCATGAGGGATGGGTACATGCCTACACCCACACTCCAAGTTGCTGGCTGAGAATGTTCAATAATCAAGATCGAAGCTCCCAAATATGTGGTAACAGATGGATTCTTGAATGCCATTTGATCAATCGTTACAATCTTCACATTATGTGGAAAGCATACAATGCGGAACAAAGAATAAGCAATGGCTTGCATGCTGTACATCTAGTTCCTACCTAGCAAGAGATTGTAGTCAAGGGGCACATCTACCACCTCAACCTCTATCGCAACAGTCTTCCCTCCCAAACAGACTTTAAGGAAAGGAAGGATACCATGCGGCATAAAAGATCTCCCATCGAACGCAGTTAACATGGTCACTGATTTAGACAGCTCAGGGGAACCCAGACCCTTCCAGCAGGATAAGGACATCACAAAAGTAGCAACACCCTCGTCAATCACAGTGCGCTTGACAGTCATATTAAGACATTCTACGTGCACCAAAAGAGACACATAGTAGGGAAAGAAAGGCTGAAGTCTTGCTGTTTCAAATTTGATCACCGAGGAAGAATCATCACCGTTCACACCAAGGGCAGAAAGCAATTCCTTCCTTTGAGAAGGACAACTCTGAAGCAATTCCAATGCAGAAATCGCATAAGGATTATGGCCCAAATCCTCGACAACTGAATAATTCTTGGCGGCTCAGGCATTTGGATTATGCCCTGAATGCTTAAGGACTCCCTTAGGAATGTGAGGTGCAGTCTCAGGTTTATCCACAGGTTTCTCAATATGCAAAGGGGACCCTAGTGGATCAGGTTCTTTGCCTGGGATGGGCTGTGATGAACCATAATCTTTCGCATGCGTCACAAATTTTGCAGTGCGGACCATATTAATGCACCCACAACCACTAGTCTCTGGCGGATCATGATCATCATCAGACTGGTCATGGGAATTCAAGTTCATATTTTGATTATGCGGTAAAGGGTTAGTTAGCACAGCTGGGCCCTGTGCCAAGAATCTCGAAGCTTCCTCAATACGAGGGCACAAGTAAGTGAGGTGATCGTCCTTACACAACTTGCAAGGGAACTTAACCTTACGTTTAGCTTTCTTTCCCCCCCAACATTTCAACCGTTCTTGTCATTATTGTTAGCATTCTCATTCTTATTCCCACCCTAACGATTATTTTTACCCTTTTTCTATTCCGTAAGGGCTGCTGGTTACCCTTCTGGTCCGACGATTGCACAGAAAGTACATTCACCATTTGGGTGGGTTGAGATGAAGTTGTAGCTTGTCCCGAAGTAGATTGGTTGATTGACAACTGACCAACTTGTTTTACAACCGAATCTACAGGTTTCGCACTTGCACAACCCACAATGCCATCGGCATGTGGTCCAGGTTTGACTATGGGATCAAAACTGGAATGAGGAGCATTGGGAATAATCTCATACAATAAACCAGACTGAGTATAGATCAAGTCCAGTTTTTGCGCCCTAAAAATCACTTGTTCCTCATTCTGCACTCTGGATGTGGAAACATCCTTCGCTATATACGGCAATAACGACTTGAAGAACCACTCGAGGAGGAATTCTGATGGTATAAAAGCTTTAATTAACCTCTTCCGTCTACGCCGCTCTTGAATATAATAAGAAATATGTGTGGCTTTATCTTGCCGAAATGTCGACAAGATTTCAGTACCAATGTCATAACGCACTGGTAGATGGAAGTGATTAAGAAAAGTCATGGCAAGGTCGTCGAACAAAGCGAAAGCACCCCTAGGTAACTCTATATACCATTTCGCAGCAGGCCCTGTGAGGGTGCATTGAAATAGTCTCAAACGGACTGAGTCCTGATGTAATGAATTCGAAAAGCACCATAGGTGAAACGTAGTAATGTGTTCACTCGGATCCTCTCCCGGTTTTCCCTCGAACTTAGGTATGTCCAAAGGAAGCTTGGTAGGGATAGCCAGCCAAGCCGGGTCATGAGTCACAGGATCGTTTGTCAGCCTCGATAAGTCAATAATATTAAGTGTCATGAGGAAAGGGAGGCTAGGATAGTGAGTTTGATGGACCGCTCCCTGATTCATATAGGGTTGACTACCACCATGGCCTTGGCCATAGTGTCATCCTCTCGTATGACCCGTATAGGGTGGCATGGAAGCACCATATTGAGGTGGACCTTGACTAGTAGGAGTTACAAAGCCGTAATTAGGAGAGTAAGCAGGTTGTTGATACCCACCCCCATAAGGTGAAGAACCCTGTCTGTACTGCGTCCCATAATAGGGTCCATAGGTCATCGCATGCGATTCCCCATGAGACACTTCGTAGGTAGGAAGATACGCTCTGGAAGTAGGGATATACATATCGGAAGTAGGGATATATGCCACGGAAGTAGTAATATGACCTCTAGAAGCATGAACATAGCCTCCCAAAGAAATGGGAGATATGTAAACTTGAGACACAATTGGTCTAGTAACCGCAGTACGGACTTGACTCATAGCCATGTGCTTACTCGAAGGACCACGTGAATAAGGTGGAGGGTGGAAATTTGAAGAAATAGGGATAGAGGACGAAGGGATCTAAGTAATCAAGTATGTACTACCACCTATCGTCAGTCATCTCGGGTCTGGTATCCTAATTGGATCGCTAACTCTAGACCTAGGAGGGATATATGATGTAACTTCCACCACTGGGATGGAAGGTGCAATGTGACTAGTGCTCCCAAACCTCTCCGCATGGTAAGGAATGAGAGTGCCCCTAGGCATAGTGTTAGGTTCGAAGTTGGATTCGACATGAAATGCCAAATCATGTGTAGGGAAACCAGACATAGCATAACTATCGTAGCTAGTGCTAGCAAGTTCAAAATGAGTCTTGGCGTCCTCCGGCATTCCATACCGGTAATGCATCAATGGGGAATCAGCCCTAGAGTGAGTAGGTCTATCATGCATGGCTCCTATATCAGAAATCACAGGACCTAACTCAACTAAGTCAGGTAAGGGATCATAAGTAGGAGTAAATTCCCCATCGTATACACGAATGGGAGGAGGTGGTTCAGGAATATCCTCTAAACGGTCTCCCATGGTGTGTGAATTAATGTGTGACATAGTCCGCCTGGACTGTCTAGGCATCTCTCCCAAAGGAGGAGGAGAATTAGAAGGCAGAAGTCCTGCTAAATGACGAGAATGACGAGGAACCGCACTCGAATCCACAATGACTCAAAAAATAGCAAAGACTCTCTATTTACACAAACCCTAGGCCAACTATCGTGCACAGAGTAATCACTAATAAAATCTAAAGAGAAATGCAAGCAAACAGGGGCTGGATAAGTGAGCTCCCGAATGAATCAGGTATGTCTCACCTAGGAGAGGCTTGAGACCGCCATACACAACAAGCGAAGGTACGTAACCAATTATTGTGGCCCTCAGCTTCAACGCGTAAAGTGACTGTGCTGTCTGACCCCAACCTGGCCGAGACACCCGTAGAATAACCCCTGCAAAGTACCCCCTCGATATCCTAGGTAAGGCCACTAAGGTCACCTCAATATAATCAATGCTCAGGCAGACAGTTGCAGGTGGGATTGACCGTATGGGTAGGTAGCAAAGCCCGAAACTCTCGAAAGAGCCCCAAGATACGAATACAATCCTGGAAATATCTCCGGTGCTACTCAGTTATGACTAAGGGTCATCCCAATCGATAACCACTCACACTGCCTCGTGCTTAACTCCCTTTTGAGAGGAGGATCCTGAGAAACACTGGTTATATCAAGGATTTCACACACTCACCTGGATAAACACATACATGTTGTTGTTTAGTGATCTTGGAGAATCGACTTACAATGAACTATTCCAAGATCCTAAAACCTAAGCTTGTTGGTGCACCCTAAAAAAGAAAAGAGTGTAGTTCATTTTAAGTTAGCGTTGATTTTAGTTGGCCTTATTACTCAATAACGGGATATGATCATGCAACTAATGGTGTTATGACGCAACATGAAGTAAAATGCACACCTAACAATCAATGCAAATGCATTGTGTCCATGAAACCAGGGTATGCTACTACGTGAAATGCACAATTTTTCTTCAAATGATGAATGCAAATTTTCCTATATGAATTCTTAACTAGTACTCCAAAGCAAATCTAGTGCAAGTACAATGCAAAGTGAAAAATGCAATGCATGATGATAAACAAATGTTTTTGGATTTTTTGAAAATAAAAGAGATGCAAAAAGCAAAAGAATGATTCTACAACCCCTAGACTCTGCAAGCACACCCAAACAGCACTCAAGCAAAGCACTAAGGTAAAAGAACTCTAATGCACTAATCTCAAACAAAAAATCGAAAAGGCCATGACAAGAACCTTCTTAAAAAAGAAAAAATTAGCCTAAAAAAACGTTTCTAGTCAGAAACAGAGGTCTAAACAGACTCGGACAGTGCCAAAGGAGACTTAACAAATATCAGAATTCACCCAGCAACCAATTATCTTCCACAAAAAGGAAAAATCAAGGGCATACGCAACTGTTCGCAGTAAACCCACGTGTATACACGGAAATCGAAGATAAACCCACGTGTATACGCAACTGTAAGTCAAAAACTTGCGTATAGGAAGAAAGGTGCATAAAATCAAGGCAAACTGTTGGGGCGTAGACCTTGAAGGTCCTTAATTTTGGCAACTCCACGGTTTCGGTGCGAAGCTTGTAAGTGGAGTTGCGGTCCAAAATAGTCTTAGGGGTTTCAGGGTTTGGGTCGAAGCCCCTCTTTTTGTAAATAACCCATGGTTTAAGCCCATGGTTTTTAAGCCCATGGTTTAAAATCATGGTATTGTAATAGTGCACTTGTATAAATAGGCACTTATGTAAAGCAAAAAAGAGTTTTTTCAAAGGTTTTTGTATGATGATAATTTGATGCGAAGAAGCTAAGGCCTATTTTTGGGTTAAGGTTAAGTCCCAGCTGTGTGCGTGGATGACCTCTGCAGCTGAGTGCACAGAGGGATTGTAAGAAAGGTTAAGTCCCAGCTGAGTGCGTGGATGACCTCTACAGTTGAGTGCATAGAGGGTTTTGTAAGAAAGGATCTGTAGCTGAGTGTGCAGATCAGAACTGTGTTGAGAAGATCTGCAGCTGAGTGCGCAGATCAAAACTGTGTTGAGAAGATCTACAGCTGAGTGCACAGATTAGAACTGTATTGAGAAGATCTGTAGCTGAGTGCACATATCAGAACTGTGTTGTTGTAAAGAGTTGAATATAAACACATTTCTGTGGACGTAGCCCCTACCCTGGGGGTGAACCACATATATCTTGTGTTGTGGTGGTTCTTGTTATTTTGTTCCTGCTATGTTTTATGCATTTGATAAGTAGATAAGTAAGATAAACTGTTAAGTATTAACTTCGCTGTGAATTCCCAGTTAAGGGTTAAGCAAGTAATTGTCTTTTTATCTAAACTGCGAAGCTATTTAAGTGAATATAGAAGCTCTCTTATTCTTTGTTAAGGCTAAAGGTACAATAATATCCCTCTTTGCCTGCAGAAACTTGATTCTGCAGCACCCCATAGTTGTTTTGAGTGAGACTACAACCTGTTCGCAGGTTGTTTCCAAAAGGGCCAACACTGTGGGTCTCTTTGTTGGTTGGACGATAAAAGTATAAAAACCCGGGTCTGCCCTAAGTGCAAACAAATTGGTTTCGTTGCCAGTTGAACCAGTATCTGCTTCAAGAGGGATCTACGTCGTACCTGGAGGGATAGGTTTTCGAGGCCCTTAGTAAAATAAATCAGTGACTGGATTGAAGATACTTATCTAAAATTTACTGAATAAGAAAATAAGAATCCTCGTCGTAGCTCAGACAACTTCTTGCAAAGGTACGTTTTTTTCTGATATTTATGAAATTTTCTTTGGTAGTATCCACATAGAATTGCACCAGTGGTTATCGAGGTTGACAAAAAGAAAGACAAACTTCCAAGAAGATCAGTCTCATGCCTGGACCCTAGAAATAATTAAGCTGTTGAAAAGAGTGAACAACGTGGTATCTAGAGCTGTTGACTTCTGGACAATGCGAACCCTTAAAGCATTTGTGACGGAGTTCACCATTGATACACATACTTCTTTTAGTGAAGTAGAAAGACAGTTCTTCAAAGGACCAAGGGGTAAGTACCTGAATTCATTAAGTCTGAAAATTAAAATGCTCTTGGCTGAGAAACACATATTGCTTATCGAATCAGATTGCTAGATTTATTGCTACTAACCTATGTTTGAAACCGAAAGTGACTTCGACAAGCAAAGTGGTTTGCTTCGCAATGGTAAAAGATACAAGAGAACTTTTGGATCCTATACCCTAGGCTAGAATACCAATTATACCTCAATAAGTCCTGAAGAGTCTGAATCTGAAGAAACCCCTTTTGTTAGAAACCCTCCTATAACTCCACAGCGCAGATCTGTTATCCTTAAGAACCCTTCCCAGTCTGAAAGTAACCCTAGCCCGAGTAGTCCTTTCGTAGGTCAATCTACCTCAGAAATTTCCCTCCCTCTTGTTACCAATTTTCCTCCTCCTCCTCCCCCCCCCCCCCCCCCCCCTCGATCCAATATGGCCCATGTAAATGATGATATCAAGCTCCCAGTCTTTAGAGGAACTGGATCAGAGGATCCAAAGCAGTTTTGGTTCTTATGTGAAGCTGTTTGGACTGCTAAGAATATTATGGATCAAAATACAAAAACAATGTAGCTGATCACCTCTTTCAGAGACCGAGCTTTGACCTGGTTTATGAATTTTTTCAGTACTCAGAACTATATCTTGGCTGATATTAAAAAAGCAATGATCAAAGAATTCAAGAAGCCTAAATCAGAGTCACAGTCTATAACTGAACTAAAAGAAATTCAGCAGAAGCGAGGTGAATCAGTTTGGGACTTTGATCAGAGGTTCAAGGTTCTGTTGGACCAAGTTAGTTTCACTATTGGACCGGAACAACATAAAGAATGGTTCATTGCAGCACTATTGCCTCATATCAGGACTCCACTTATGCAACAAAAGGTTACTGATTAGCAAGAGGCGTTGGAAATTGCTATGAAACTTGAAACAACTCCTGTTGGAGATAATTCTGGAATAGCCCAAATACAAGCACAGTTAGCAGAAATGGCTTTGGAGCTTCGCGACATGAAGAAAGGGAAAGCTATTCGAGAATAGGTTTGGTGTACACGATGTAAGATAGAAGGTCATGACAAAGAACAGTGTCTTGCATTAAGAAATTATTTGAATACTGGTGCACCGAACCCGTTTAACCCTAATGTCCTATATTGTGAGATCTATAGAACAACTGGCCAGCATCGACCTGAAGATTGCTATCTGTTGCAAAGATATGTTCAAGTACCTAAGAATCCCTACTGCAAGTTCTATAATTCAGTTGGACACAACGAAGACGAATGTCACAGCTTTGACCTCATGAGAGAGCGAACCTATGATGATTATAGGGTACAACCTGATGCACAAGGCAATGATGGATATGGTTACCAAGGTCATACATTAGTTCAAGGTAATTTCATAGGTTTTGGTCATGGTGGTATGCCTGGAAGTGGTCGAGGACAGGTTGTTTTCTATAGTTGTAATCAGGTAGGACATGTAGCTAGAGACTGTCAGAAGCCAACTACGACATGTCGATATTGCAGAGCAGTCGATCATGTGATTGAGCAATGCCCACATTTGATAGCCAAGATACAAGAAATAAATGGCACTCCTACTCAAAATGTTTAGATGATTTCTGTAGAGAAAATACCTGTCCAAGCCCTTAACGTTGTTACAAGGAGTGGAGCTACGACGCAAGTGCAGAATAAGGAGAAACAGCCTGATGAGGCTTGGGTCTGTAAGTCCCCAGAAAAAATTCTAGCCTTCAATGTTGGAAGAGAAAAAGGAACATTTATGGAAGCTAAAAAAGACTTTGCTGATCCGAAAACATCAGCAGCAACTGCGTAACAGCATCAACAGCAGTTGCAATTTCAAGAAGCCTCGCCGGATCAAGTAAGTACACTAACATCATTTTTATAGAGTTGTATGAAGCTATTAAGAAATCAAAATGCTTTGAATGAGTTACATAAAGTTATTGCATCTTGCGAACCTTAGCGAAGCTCTGATAGAGGAAAAACTATTAATAGAGTTAGAAGGACTGGAAGAGAAATGAGATTGCATGCCATTAGAGGAAATTTCAACTCAAAATGGGCCTTTTAACTTTTATTCAAATTCCATGTCATCATGTATTAGCCAATGAATTTGCTTTAAATTTGAAATACAGTATAGGTCTTAAACACTTTTTTAATATAAATTTGGGGATAGCTATCATAAAAAAAACTACTTTTTTTGTTTGTATTTTTGACATATCTTCCTGTGTTTTTACTCAAATTTCGATCGGGAGAGCTCATTGGATGCAGAATTAAATTCCGCATCCAACGAGTACCCACTAGACATACTTTTGACAGACCCCGCTACCCCAAAAAAAATAAATACCTGAAAAAAAATGTAATTTCAGGTATTTCTTGTTTTTGGGGTAGCGAGGTCCATCAAAAGTATGTCGAGTGGGTACTCGTTGGATGCGGAATTTAATTACGCATCCAACGAGCTCTCCCGATCGAAATTTGAGTAAAAACATAGGGAGATATGTCAAAAATACAAACAAAAAAGTAGTTTTTTTCTTTTTCTTCCTCCAAAATTAATAAATATTATTTTATTATTTTAACTATTATTTTATTAGTTCATTTTAGGAGGCCCATTTTGAGTTGAAATTTCCTCTAATGTCAGATAGGATATTATTACATGACTGATATCATTTTAGACCTGGGATCAGAATTGAATGTCCTAACTAAGCAGACATGGGAACAAATGGGAAGACCTACGCTTGAATGGTCCCCCATACAGCTGAGATTAGCCAATCAGCAGAAGATTGTGCCCTTGGGAAGATTCCCTAGTGTACCAGTGGATATTGATGGAGTCAGTACCTTAGTAGATTTTGAAGTCATTGAAATAATTGATGATAGCAACCCCTATCCAGCATTGCTAGGAATTGAATGGGCAATAGACATTCATGTGGTAATCAACCTTAAGAACAGACAGATGAATTTTGAAGGAAAAGGCTTGAGAGTCATAGTACCGTTGGACCCTTCTCAAGCAGAAAGGTATACAAAGCCAGTCAGAGATGAATATCAGGATGTTTTAGATCATATTTACAACATCACAGCTAAAGAAGAAGACTATGTCAACCCTACTACTGAAGGTATAATGGATTGGCAGTGTGACAATTCTTGCATAAATGATTCAGACGAAGGCTTAGAGAATTGGCAGAATAGACTTTATGAGCTACATGAACATCAATGTGCAAGAATTACCAAGTCTATCAAATGGGTTGACTCATAAACAAAGATCTTACCTACTTTTGATGGCTTGACAGACCCAGAATATTTTATTGTACAATTCGCAGAGCAAGTACCAGATTCATAGAAAATGGAGACTCTAGATTCAGTATTCAAAGCCGTAGCTTCCAGATGGTGGAATGGTCATAAAAAGTATATTCATAGTTGGAGAGCTTGTCAAAAGTTTCTTCGCCTGAGATTCATGGATCAACCTCAGGAGGTAAAGCAGATTTAACAGTAAGACTAGCCCTAAGGAACATTTGGAGCAGTGTTATGAAGCATGGAAGCATGTGCCTTGTGAAGAATGGGTACATAGGTTTGTACACACTCTAGAACCTGTAGCAAAGAACTGGTATGTGGAGGTTGAGCTTCGCCATGGTACTGTAATTTGGGTTAGCCTTATCGATAGTTTTGTGCTCACATTTTCTATTAATGAGGATTTCCCTGCTTTGGACGCAATTATTAGGGTGATCCATACTGAGGTGTTTGATGATAAATAAATAGCTGAGTACCAACCTGATTGGAAGGAACAAGAAGCTAATGCAGTAGAATGTTATAACCTCACCATTGATGAAGATGATGACCCTCACAACATTAATATTCTTGAGCCAGAAGGACATTGCGAAGTACATGGACTAGCAGTCGAATCACCTGAAGTAACTCATCCCTTGAAAACAAGGAAAGTAAACATTGGATTAGAAGAAATCCCTAAGTACGCTTCCATTGGAGATTACTGGGACGAAGAAATGGTGAGCAAAGTGACTGAACTCCTCCATGAGTATCAAGACTTATTTCTGATGAAGTTCTTAGAAATGAAAGGTATCCTTGGTGATATCAGAGTGATAAAAATCCCTTTGAAAGCTGATGCGAAGCCTGTGAAGCAGCGCCCTTATAGGCTGAATCCTAAGTATAAATAAAAATTCAGGATGGAGCTCGATAAGATGCTCGCTACAGGAATCGTTGATCCTGTCGAAGAGTCTGAATGGGTCATCTCTATGGTGGTACAAGAAAAGAAGACCAAGGGAGAAATCAGAATCTGTGTTGATCTGAGGAAGCTGAATGATGTCTGTTTACATGATCCTTTCCCTACTCCCTTTACAGACGAATTTTTAGACAATGTCGGAGGTCAAGAAGTGTATTCTTTCACTGATGGATTTTCAGGTTACCATCAGATAAGAATTTCTCTAGAGGATCAACATAAAACAACCTTTGCTACAGAAATGGGATCTTTTCAGTATACTGTTATGCCCTTTGGCCTGAAGAATGCACCTGCTATGTTTTCCAGAGTAGTCATATCTGCATTTAAGGAATTTATTCATAAGTTCTTGCAAGTGTACTTTGATGATTGGACTATCTTTGGTTTATTGAAAGATCATATAGCCAGTTTAAGACTTATGCTGGACAAGTGTAGAAAGCATCAGATTTCATTGAACCTGAAGAAGTGTATCTTTTGTGCACCTTTTGGAATTCTGTTAGGTCACATTGTATGCAAGCAAGGATTGATGGTGGATCATGCGAAGATAGTCATTATTGTGAACTTACCACCTCTGAAGTCTGTTAAGCAACTTCACACTACGCTTGGTTATACTGGATATTACAGGAAATTCATTAAAGGATATGCTCAGATTACAGCCCCTATGGAAAAGAAATTGAAGAAAGATATTAAGTTTGAATGGACACCTGAATGTCAGGAAAGCTTGGACATTTTGAAAGAAAATATGGTAATTGCCCCTATCTTAGTATTTCCTGACTGGAATAAGGAGTTTCATGTTCACATCGATGCATCCTCCATTACTTTAGGTGTAGTATTGGCTCAGTCAGGTGAAGGTAATATTGATCACCCTATTGCTTTTGCAAGTAGAAAATTGTCCATAGCAGAAAAGAATTATACTACGACAGAACGAGAAGGTCTATCTATGGTTTATGCTTTGCATAAATTTCAACATTATTTGTTAGGCTCCCATTTTAAGATGTTCACTGACCATTCTGCTTTGAAGTATTTGGTTAACAAGCCTGTGTTAGGTGGAAGGATATGCAGATGTCTGATTTTGTTTCAGGAGTATGACTTTGAGATCATAGTTAAGCCAGGAAGGCTTAACCTGGGGCCTGACCACTTGTTGAGGCTCGAGTCAGGAGAAGAACCCACTAGTTTGGACGAAGGTCTTCCTGATGCCCAGTTGTTTTCCATCTAGATGGTTGATGACTATTTTCAGGATATTGTTCAGTACTTGTCTACAGGGTTTGCACCCTCTGAGATGACAACACAACAGAAGTAGTAGCTGGTGGTTAGAGCAACTGACTTTACCTTGATAGCAAGACAACTATATAAGATGGGACCAGATGAAATACTACGCAGATGTGTCTTGGAGCATGAAAAGCCATTGATTTTGGCTGAGGCACATTCTGGAGCAACAGGAGGTCATTATGCAGGAAAAGCTACGATACAGAATATTCTGACAGCTAGATTGTGGTGGCCTATGATTCATAAGGATGCAAGAGAGTATTGCCACAGCTGCAACATCTGTCAGAGGACAAGAAAACCATCCAGGAGGGATGAGATGCCTCTGGTTCCACAAGTAACTCTACAAGCATTTGACAAGTGGGCTATTGATTTTGTCGGACCAATCAAGCCCCCTGCAAAGAAATATGGAGCAAGATACATTATTACAGCAACTGATTACCTTACTCATTGGGCCGAATCTCAACCAATCAAGGACGGTAGTGCTGCTACAGCTACAAAGTTCATCTTTGATAATATCTTGTCGAGGTTTGGATGTCCTAGAATTCTTATGAGTGATCATGGATCACATTTTCTGAATAAGACTATTGAAGCATTGACCGAATAATTTCAAGTATATCATCAGAAGAGTACTGCCTACCATCCTTAAGTAAATGGAATTGTTGAAGCCTTTAACAAGATTCTTGAGCACGCTCTAACGAAGGTTTGCAATGTTAACAAAAATGATTGGGATCTTATAATTCCAGCAGTATTATGGGCTTATAGAACCACATGCAAGAAGTTGACAGGTATATGGACAAGAAGCAGTTATTCCCATGGAGTACATTATTCCTAGCCTCAGAATATATGCCTTCATAGGGATGGATGATCCAACTATGTTGAATGAAAGGCTGGCGAAGATACTGGAACTAGAAGAAGACAGATTCATTGCAGGTTTCTAGCAGCAAGTACAGAAAGCTAGAGAAAAAGCATGGCATGGTAGACACATCAAGAAGAAACATTTCCAGAATGGTGATCTTGTGCTCTTGTATGACACTGAATTCATGAAATTCCTAGGTAAGTTCAAGACACATTGGAAAGGACCTTACATAGTTCAGAAAGTTACCGATGGTGGTGTAGTTCAGTTAGCTAAATTGAATGGAGAAATTTTTCCCTCCATGGTGAATGGAAGTAGATTAAAGAAGTACAGGGACAAGCCTGTACCCCTTGATCAGAAGTAATAGCAAGAAGAAGAGTCTAAGTACCAAGAACAATTGAAATTGGGTACTAGACTATAATGAAGCTATTCTCAGAGAGCTTCAGCAGATTGTTGGAAGTGTCAAAGGTTGGGGAAGAATATTTTGTCGTGGGTCGAAGTACGAAGTTCTGTTGAAGCTTGTGTCAGGATGGGTCGAAGGTCTATATTGTGTTGAAGGTCCTTATTGTGGTGAATTTGAAGTTAGTGGCTGTGTCGAAGATGAAAGGTGTGTCACAGCTTAAAATGCAACCATTGGAAAAAATCAGATTTGGTGGTGTTAGCACTCAAAATGTACTCAGGTTGTAAGAAGTAAATCCCAAGAGTAATAGCAAAACCACTTTTAGAAAGAAACTGGCTTTCCTTTCTAGAGAGGGATCTCTCAAATACAGATTTAACAAGGCCAGAGATATATGTCAACACTCAAAGATTATAGAGGTGGTCGAAACAATACACAGAACCATTGGGCATGGAGTCACATATAGATAAAAATATCACACAGTTGCATATTCAAGAATTTATCAAAGGCAAGGTAACCATTTAATCACAGTCATTCATTGATTCATTTGGAATAGAAGAAAAGAGAACAATCCATCAATACAGAGCATCATATGACGAATTCTATATCGACTTTAGCAGAAGGGTTTATAAAATATTTGAAACAATGATCAAAGCACGACCAGCATGAGTTCTAATCATTCAACGCTATATTTCAAATATGAAGGAAACAGAATGGAGTGTAAAACTGGAAAAAACAATCACAGAGAAAGAGAAGCACAGATTGTAATATAAATGACGCATGAATCTCTGATAATTCATTCACATTCAACTTTGTTCTTCAAAAAATATATGTTTTCCAAAATTCTCAACAACGGGACGGGTTCCAACCCCCATCTCATAAAATAGATGCAAATATATACATAAAATAATTTGATCTTCCAAGAAGATTCATAACTGAATGATCGGCTTAATTAAAGTCTTTTAACTAAATTCCTAACTCTTAGGAATAAAATACATCTTTAATTCTAACAAATCATTAAGCTAAAATCAACTTGATAACATGTCTTCGTCTAGTCAGCTCCTTGGCATGTAACACCTGTCTCTATGAATGAAGGATGTATTTTATCTTCCCGAACCTTTCCACAGCCTTCCATTGCTCCGAGATTGGGGTATCACATTCCATCATTTCTCGAATGGCTACTTCCAGCTCCATGTACGCTTCATATGACACCTTGGGAAATCCTTTCCTGATCATCAGGAACTTTTGAAAAATTTCAAAATCCTCCGTCAATTTGTCCACAATAGTTTTTCCTGTTAGGCCTTTTTCCAAATCATCAAATTTAGACTGGTCCATGCGGCTCTAAACTAACAAGATGTGATAATTCTCCTGAGAAAACAACCGTCCCTCCTCGTCCCAAAAGGAAGGCAGGCCGTCCTCAAATAGCTCTTTGAAAACCTGCTTGAAGTTATTAACTTGAGAAACCATTTCATCATCTTTGTCTTGGACAGTGTTCATTAAATGATGTTTGTGGATGAACTTCTTAGCCCATATTACTATTGATATCCTGTCCTTTATTCCCATGTCATGTAATTTCTGATATGTCAATGAATTTAAAAAATTCAATGTGTTCTGGGCTGTCGTGAGGGGCTTTTTTTCCATATGTTCATTCATTAACTTTAGTCTTTGGTGAGCCAAGTTGATCAAAATGCATAGATCATCGATATAGTTCAGATGGTGCCGGAATTTGGTAATCTCTATAGACAAGGTGTCCCAAATGATGTGCTTTGCCCCTTGGAGAGGACCTTTCCCAATGTTTTTCTCTTTAAGTTCATTGAATTTTTTCTACAGCTGATTCTTGTCTTGCAGTATTTTATTTTTACTCTCATTTACTTTGGCCAATTCAGACTTGATATTTTCGTTCTCTGCTTTTAATTCTTTTATTTCTTCCTCTTTTAAGCTGACCTGGGACATAGGTATTGACAAGTCATCTGCAGAGAAGTTATTCAATGGTTTATCAATATTCACAATAGATAAGTCTACATCAATAGGTGTCTGACTCATCAACTCCTCCATGATCTCCTTTTCCTCGTTCTGGTCCTTTTTCAGCAAAGAAATTTGAGATATCAGTTCACTCCTCTTGGCTTTCCATCTGTATTTTTCTTCTTGCAGCTCGACAGCTTTTCCTTTATGTTCCATCATCTCTTGATGCATATTATCTTTCTCTTCTTGTAGAACCAATAACTCAGAGGACTGAACATGTTCGGTGCCCGGGATCTTCAATTTTTTCTTTAAAACTTGGAGCGCATTGTCCTTTTCTTCTAGCATTCTTCTGAGCGCCTGGGTGTTATCTTTCTCATTACCTGAACCAACAATATCTGCTTGTAGTTTCTTAATCTGAATGGAATTGGCCTTATTTTCAATTCTTTCATGCTTCAATTGAATTTCTAATTTATCTACCAAAATTTGTAATTTGTTTATTCTCATCATAGCTTGTAAAAGGTCTGAATAAATGATGTCACTTGTTTGCTTGTGAAGCTGTATCTTATCCGGTACACTGATTTTATCCAACTAGATTTCCATCTCTGACATCTTTTTGTCATTCACCACAGCTAACTTGAAGGTATTTCTTTCGGCATCTCTGGCAGAGATCAAAGAAGTTTTTTGGACTGTTTAAAGTTCTTACTCACGGAAGCAAACTTCTTGTTTCTTCCAGAGACTCTTTTCTTTTCTCCATATAACTAGCCTTGATATCCTCTTTTAACTTGAAAGTTGAACTTGACTCTGAACCATCTACACTTTTAAATGAAAATTGATTTATTTGTACAGCTTTTGTTGGGACCAGGGCAACTTTCTTGAAATCATCAGAAATTTCTTCACTTGAAATTCCACCACCTTGAGACAGCTTGGCTTTTTTATGTGATCCGTCTTCATCCAATTCCATGCTCTCGACCTCAGAGAGACTTCATTTAATTACAATACTAGTACCCTCTGTTATTTGGGACATTGTAATTGGTACAATACATGTATCTCCGTCAGATCTGGGAGTCTCCATAAACTGCAACAAATTGGTTGTTTCAGCCAAACCTTCAATAGACTGGTGATCAAACGGTTTGTTCTTGTTGGCCTGTTTCCTCAGGGAGATTACATGGTGAGGATCATAATTTATCCTTGGTTCCTTATGAAATTCCATGTTCTCCAATGAATTTTCAATAAACACTAAGGAACCTTTATTCTTGAAGATAAAGGAGCCAACCTTAAGAGGAAATTTGACATTTGAGTATTTTTTAAAAGCTCCAAAATGCTACTCTTCTGAATGCAGCCTCTGCCTCATGAATTCCAATGCAAAAATTATCAGAGTGAGGAAAGCTGGTAACCTATAAGGTTGTCAAGTGAACCCGTATATTCTTAAAAATGTGGAATCTTTATTTAGGAACCAGTCTCCAACTTGGTCCTCGGGTGAGGACTGCATCAGACACTTCATCTCTTCTAGCACATGGGGCAATTCTTCATCGAACAACATTTATATATCTCAGACATAATTGAATTGGCGAATTCAAACATACTGATTTGCTTGGGCAAATCAGAGGAGAAAATAGTACTCAAAAATTGTAACTCGGTGACATTTGAACATAGCAGCATGTTCAACAGGTAAGTCTAAAATTTAAAGAACCGGACTTTCAGAAATTCACTTAACTGAAGATGGATTGCTTCCACTAAGTATTTGTCAAAACTGAATACTGGAACCGACTGGGATTCGGAACCTAAGGAACTTATTTTCAATAAAAAACCGAGGATGACTTCACTCATGCGACAATCATCATCAAGGCCCAATATTTGACAGACCAGAGATACCACTATTTGAACTTCATTTTTAAAAATATGCACAGGGTAAGGTAAGAAAATACCATCAAAAGATTGACCTTCTTTCAAAATATCAGACATGAATTGGCAACGGACTTCAATTTCACAACTCTTGAACAATTCAGCAAGGATTAACTCATTCACAGGTTCATGTTGGTCAGGGTAACTGTTAGGCAAATTGAGATTTTCGCGGATGACTGTGGCACTGATTTTACAAAGGATTCGAGACGTGGAGTGGCTAACAATGATTCTCTGAGAAGGGGAATAATTCACAGCACACCATTCCGTGAATTGTGGAAAATGTAAGGTTTGTTCGAGTGCGAAATAATACAAAAAGGATTTGCAGACATTCAAGACATCATTTCCCTGTGAATTATAGTGCCATAACTTTTCTTTACTGGCCGACACGCTTCCTATAGACAAAAATGGGTCACACACACCTCTATCCCTATCAACTAAATAATCTTCCCTATCATCTACAATATGACCAGACCCTTGCAATTCCTTCCCTTGGTCCATAATTCAGCTTATAAATGGCAATTAGACGGATGAATTATGGGCGTTTAAGCCTTACCTGTTAACTGTAGTGGTGTGTGCTTGAAACTGATAGTCGAAGGTTGATGAATCCACAAGTATTTTTCACCCATCTGGCACCAATAAAATAACCACAAGACAAGTCAAATTCCCTTTTATATGACCCCACTCCGGAGCGTCCTCTTGGTGGTTTTCAATAAACCACTTTCGTCTCTGGATTGCACAATGATTAGCCACGTGGACAGCGGTTTATATTCCGCAACCACCCTTTACCTTTATCTGCCATGCACCTTGACATTTCGGATCCATTCGTGACCATTGATCTATTTCACATTTAATTTTCAACCTTCGGATGATGCGCCATGTACCTCATTCCACTAGGTGTCCTGGTCATATCCATCATGCAAGTTTCCGCTTCGGAGTCATCCACAACCGTCGATGTGATCTACCTTTATTTCTCTGCCGTTAGATCAAGAAACATGTACTCGATTCCGCTGGGGCTTCGTTGTTTTAACAATCAAGTGGGTTCACAAAGCGGATTTTATACAGACCGTGGATCTGTTCGAGCTAGATAAATGATCGTTGATCCATATATCATGTTAAATGCCCACCTACACTTATTCTCCTCGCATCTTTCGAAGAGCGGACAAAATATAGGCTGTTGATCTTCTCTTTTTCACTTTGCACCATAGGATCCTTTGATAACTTCTTGGTTTTCGCCTTTTACCATGCTTCTATACTATAAAATTTTAACCAAAGTATTGCAAACAACCATTACTTTCTTTCCACCATGGTCTCTTTGCTCCCCAGCTAAATAACGGTGTTAACAGGCGGCGCCGTACGTTAACTACATTAACTTCCTGTAATGATGTGATTTTGGGAAATCTAGCGCCGTTTGGACCAGATCTATAGCCACTCTATCATATTTGGTGTCTTTAATGCACATTTATGGCATATTTGGTCATTGGATTCTATAAGAAGACACCCAGGCCTGCGAATTTCGCATTACGCATTTTTCTTGAGTTGAGTCTATGTCAGCTGATCACAAAGTTCAAGAATTGTTGAGAGAATTTAGACAGAGGGGTCTGCAGAACCTTATGAGCAATCCACCTGCATCTGCACCTTGTGAAGAAACTCCCCCAGTGTCAAATCAGCCAATGCAGACACAATCAACTAGAAATAAATTTAAGGCAAAATTTCATTCTAAGCGGAACGAAGAAAGACACAAGCCATCAGGGAAGACTCTAGAGGATCCCATGATGAATCCTCCTGGAGAATTCAAAGACCTTGGTGAGGATGAGAATGTTGCACCGCAGTGTCCACCATATCTTCCACTTGTTCAACCAGGATTTCAGCCACCTCGGTGGACAACCAAGTTTACGTTACGCACTCCTTCGCTGCCACAGGATGTGCAGTTGGTCGAAACGATGATAGGAAAAATAAACTGGCTCAAGTACGCAGACCATGATATGAATGATCGTGGGAAATTTCCGCAGTTCGCACCTGGGAAATACTTTCACTCTATCCATTATCCAGAGACCCGTACGATGCTACTGGAAGTGAAACAGTTGGCTACTGGCTTGGAGCAAGCTGGCTTGTTGAAGATGCTAAATGTCCCACACTTTGGTCGCAGCACGTAGGTTACCATGGTGTTCAAGAAGCTATTGGCATTGGTGCATGATGGGAACCTATGGATAGGAAGCAACAAAGTCGCCATTGATGGAGAGCTGATTCACAGGATTACAGGCTTGTCAAAGGAGGATACGAAGATGGCGTAGCACATGAAGGACCGCTTCAGCCTGACAAAAGGAAAGCGAGGGTATCAAACCTCGACAATTCGGCACCAAAACATTCACTTCACCGAAGAGCTCCTAGCATGCAAATTAATGCAGAAGTGCAGACCGAATGAAGTACCTACCCCAATTGTCAGTATTGTTGTGAACTATGCCGAAGGCTACAGTTACAAATGGGCAGAATACATTGCTATGGAATTCCTCGAAGATGTCGGTGATGCGCAGAAGAAAGGTAGACCCTTTCATTACTCATGGATGTTAGTGCTTATTGCACTAGTAGGATGGAGAGAGCCTACCGAGGCACAGTTTGTTGATGTGCCTCCGGACATGCCTGGCACATTAAGGTATGCATCTCTTTGGGTCTTGCAGGATAAGCCCTTGTAGTAGATGACGAACTACGTGTTCACCTTTTATGCGATGAACATTTCATATGAGATCCTAAAAATTCCGTGGATCAGTAATGAGCTATTCTCTTAGTATGTTGGAGTGGCTAACTTCAAGGCTGGCATGCACAATGTCTTCATCCAGGCCCATGCAAATGATAAACATGCATGTTGGAAGTTGACATACGAGGTGACCCAGGAAGACATCCTCGCAGTAGTTCAGTAGTGGTCGGCTAAATGGATGAAGGACGCAGGAACAAGGCCCAACATACCAGTCCCCCTAGTGACAGATGTGGGCGCAGGTCCTAGTCAGGTGCCGCAGAGTTACCCACCAGAAGAGAGAAAAGAATAAGATGAGTCACAGCAGAGTGAAGGTGACTAGGGTGGAGATGACAGAGCGGATGAAGAAGAAGAAGAAGAATCGTTCAAAACCATCTCAGACCCCAATCGCCCAAATAAGCGCAAGTCTCCAGAAGTGGAGGAAGTTATGAAGCCTTCACCCAGAAAGAAAGCTAAGGCGTCGAAGGGCAAGAATATCATTGAAGAGCCCGCTTTGACAATTAAAGAGCTTGATCAGGCTCTGGCGAATTCCACAGAAGTATTAACCAGCAAATGGTCAAAGTTTACAGCTACACACCTTGATGTGCTCAGTGGCGTAGCGTAGCGAATTGAATAACTTAAGGCGTTAGCAGAAAGATCAGCGACTGGCGCTGTAGCAAGCAGTGCCCCAGTAGGCGCACAGCCAAATACGAGGCAATGGCTCGCCAGAAACAACAGAGGGCAAGTACCAAGTGCAACCCTTATAATAACTTATGCATCCTCTTGATTACAGATGAGCATGACGGTTGAGATAGACTACGCCAAGTTGTCTATGCTGGAGCTGCATCTTTGTCAATTGGCAATCATGAACGAGATCCAAGAATGCGACAGCTACTCACACAGGCAGTTAGAGAAGTCCATGAAGCAGAGTGAGAGCCTCGTAGTGTAGTTGTAAGAAGCTGAATAGAAAAAGAGGGAAGCAGAAAGCAAGTAGGCTACATTGGCGCAAGTATTGGATGAGGCATGTTGAAGTCTCCCTGACTTCGACATGCAGGCTGAAGAAGAACCAGAGCAAAGAATCGTCAAGATGAAAGACTATGCACAACAGTCTCGAAGCCAGATAGAGAAGCTCAAAGCAGAACATGAGGCTCAGATTGCAAAACTTCAACTTTGCATGATTCCTGAGACTCCACCAGAGGTCAGGGAACAGCGTCGTAGAGATATTCAGGCCTCAGCAACGAAGATCTCAGATCTTGTGAGCAGTGCATCAAAGCTGCTAGATGAAAGCGTCAAGGCCTGGGAAAACTTGCAGGACAACCCAAAAGTAGAAAAGTTGCAGGAAACCATCAAGCAGCGATAGACAGAGCTGGATGCAGTCAAAGCAAAAATCAAGACATTGCCTCCTATGCAGAAGATGCTTAAGGTGAAGCATAGCAATGAGCTCCAGCAATAAATTGAGTTCTATAGAAGAAAAGAAACATTGTTGGTAAACTCTATGCAGACCCTTATTAATGAGGCCTTGGAGTTGAGCACTGTTGCGGACAACCAACTCAAAGTTTTGAAGGAGTATGACACGTTTTCACAGGAAAAGGCCAACGAAGCATCTGCAGTAGCATTATAGGAGATAGTGGAGAAGGAGAAAGCAGCCGAAGATATCATGCACAGCCTCAACAAGCAGTTCACTATCTTCACCAACAAGATTATTGCACTAGAAAAGTGGCAGAGTGCCCCAGGACGGGACACTGGTGAGTCTTAGGGGCCTGTTGGGGTGCGGACCTTAAAGGTCCTTAATTTTGGCAACTCCACGTTTTTGGTGCGAATATTGTAAGCAGAGTTGTAGTCCAAAATAGTGTTAGGGGTTTCGGGGTTTGGGTCGAAGCCCCTCGTTTTGTAAATAACCCATGGTTTAAACTCATGGTATTGTAATAGTGCACTTGTATAAATAGGCACTTATGTAAAGGAGAAAAGAGCTTTTCGAAGGTTTTTGTATGATGATAATTTGATGTGAAGAAGCTAAGGCCTATTTTTGGGTTAAGGTTAAGTCCCAGCTGTGTGCGTGGATGACCTCTGCAGTTGAGTGTGCAGAGGGATTGTAAGAAAGGTTAAGTCCCAGCTAAGTGCGTGGACGACCTCAGCAACTGAGTGTGCAGAGGGTTTTGTAAGAAAGGATCTGCAGATGAGTGCGCAGATAAAAACTATGTTGAGAATATCTCCAGCTGAGTGTGCAGATCAGAACTGTGTTGAGAAGATCTGCAGCTGAGTGCATAGATCAAAACTGTGTTGTTGTAAAGAGTTGAATATAAACACAGTTCTGTGGACGTAGCCCCTACCCTGTGGGTGAACCACTTATATCTTGTGTTGTGGCGGTTCTTGTTATTTTGTTCCTGTTATGTTTTATGCATTTGATAAGTAGATAAGTAAGATAAACTGTTAAGTATTAACTTCGCTGTGAATTCCCAGTTAAGGGTTAAGCAAGTGACCATCTTTTTATCTAAACTGCGAAGCTATTTAAGTGAATATAGAAGCTATTTTATTCCTTTTTAAGGCAAAAGGTACAGTAATATCCCTCTCTGCCTGTAGAAACCTAATTCTGCGGCACACCATAGCTGTTTCAGGTGAGACTGCAACATGTTCGTAGGTTGTTTCTGAAAGGGCCAACATTGTGGGTGTATTTGTTGGTTGGAAGATAAAAGTATAAAAACCCGGGTCTTCCCTAAGTGCCAACACAAAAAGACAGGCTGAGACAAACTTCACACCAATCAAACTCTACCAGGAATACATGCCCCCATACCTGACACAGAAACAAGAGAGAAAGAGCAATTCAAATTCATTGAATGCCAAGAAAACAACCCCCAAAGGACAACTACTAGGAACTCCTGAGCGGAGTCGCCAATTCTATTACGGAGAGAAATTCCTATGGCTTGGGGTACCACAACAGACAACTTGACTCCAGAAATCAATCCTTTCCAATATGCAATAGAAATTAAATGTCTAACACTAAAGGATCAGACCTCTTACCTTATTCTGGATGGTTGAAGTAGATACCTGTTGAGCTTTCCAACTTCAGCTTGAATAGATAGATTACTTCCTCAACAACAAGTAAACAATACACGCATTCTATATATCATGATGTTAGATCTATTCTAGCATATATATAATCAATAATGTATAAGCATTTGACATAATCCCATGGATAAAATATGCATTCAAACACACATTATTGGACAGGAAAAGATATTTCTATTAATATAAATCAGAGATTACAAGATACAACCTCTAATGGCACGTTTGTGAACCGGAGAAACTGAATCCCCCACTTGGGCCTCCACCACTTCAATCCTCCATCTCTTGATAGCAAGCTCACAAGCAAAAGGCAAGCTTGGGAAGAACACAAAAGTGCTCCAAGGGACAAAGGGATGTAGACTCAAGCATAAGTTTCAGCAACAATGGACTATAGTTTCTTTGCTCTCAATTCTCTCTTATGCCTTCAATGTACCAAGGGGTTCCTTATATAGCTTTTCAAAGGGGTAATGAAAGGTCGAATCCGAGCGATCTCAAGGCATAGGGAAGGCCAGGAGTCAAATGAGTCGAATGCATGTCAAGGAAAACTCCAAAATGATTTGGATTATGCACACGTCCCGATGTACATGGTTTTAGTGGTCAAACCCGCGTATATACGCGCTTATAGGTTTAAAAGTCGTGTGTATCATTTTTCATATGTTTTTAGGGATGATCAAGGAAACATCAAAGGACAAAAAATGGTCCATAGGATCTAAGGAGTCTGCAGAGGGACAGGGGAAGGCCATACAAAGTGTGATTCACCTGGAGTGGTGAAATTCGCTATAACAGTTATAGCCTCTAACAATTTGATATATCTCCCCCCATTTGAACTCTGGGTCAGCTCTTGTAATAGACTTAGTATCCTCAAATTTGATCTCAGTCCTGGAGATCATCTCCACATATGAATCGACCTCACCGGCCTTAGCTTTCTTCTTGAAAATCCTTTTGGGCATGGTGTGAGTTTATCGTTTCTAGACTATCCTTTGGGAGTTAATTATTCCTAGTGAGAGTAGAACCTGTGACATGAGATATGTCTTAGTAATACCGTAGTTTTGCATTACTGTATAAAAATGAAATAAATAAAATGAGGGGAAAAGTTGCTAAGTGTATGAATCATAATTCTTTAAAAGGAGAGTGCAATCAGTGTCTAGTTTAATAATAGAGAACAGAGATTTATTTACCATTCTATTGTTGTCCATTCAAAAAATGTTTTTTGAGGTGGAAAGAGATACCTCCTTATAAGTTGCTTAGTCATTTATGCTTGTGATAAAGGCTGTGTGTTTACAAATTTTAAATGAAAAAATCATCATCCCATGTGTATATGCCACTGTGTGAGTTACACCTTGTTGTTATCATATCTCTTCCTTCGTGTCTTTTAGCAACAATAATAGGTAATAACAAACTAAAAGCTGGTCATTTTACCGCTTATTCTTTCATGCATTGTTGGGGTGCACACCTTAACGGTCCCTAATTTTGGTAACTCCGCGGTTTTGTTGTGGAAGTTGTATGACTCAAAATAGTCTTAGGGGTGTCGGGGTTGAGTCAAAGTCCTATTTTTGTAATAAACCCATGATTTAAGTCCAGGATTTAGGGTTTGGGGTGCCCATGGTTTAAGCCCATGGTTTTGTAATAAGTGCGCTATATAAATAGGCACTCTTGTAAATAAGTCAATTTAGGCTTTTTGTGTAAGATGAATTGATGCGAAGCTAAGGCTATTTTGTAAGAAAAGGTTAAGTCCCAGCTGTGTGCGTGGACGACCTCTGCAGCTGTGTGCGCAGAGGGTTTTTGGGTGATTAAGGAAATCTACAGCTGTGTCCGCAGAGGCCTGCAGCTGTGTGCACGGATTTGAGGAATTGAATGGATCTGCAGCTGAGTGCACAGATCAGAACTGTGGTTTTTGTAGAAAGTTGAATAAAACACAGTTATGTGGACGTAACCCCTACGCTGGGGGTGAACCACGTTATATCTTGTGTCGTGGTTCTATGTGTTGTTTCTGTTTTGTTCTTTCATGCATTAATATCTATATATCTGATAAGTAAAGATCACTGTTAGATAATAACTTCACTGTGAATTCCCAGTAAAGGGTTGCGCAAGGCATTGTTTGTTTATCTAACCGTGAAGCTGAATAAGTGAATGTTAAGCTCTGTGATTTATATTTATAATCTATTTAAAAGCTAAATGTACAGTAATATCCCTCTTCTGCTTGTAGAAATCTGATTCTGCGGCACCCCATAGCAGTTTTGGGTGAGACTGCAACCTGTTTGCAAGTTGTTGCCGAAAGGGCCAACTCTGTGGGTCTTTTGTTGGTGCGAAGTTAAAGGTATAAAATCTGGGTCTGCCCTATAGCCCAACAAATTGGTTCCGTTACTGGTTGAACTCAGTATCTGCTCAAGAGGGGTTTACATCATACCTTGAGGGCTATGCTCTGGAGACCCTCTGTGAAGGAAATTGGTGATTGGCTTGATGAGACTTATCTGAAATTCACTGAGCAAGAGAACAAAGATCCGCGTCGTAGTGCACACGACTTTTTACAAAGGTATGTTTTTTGTGATGTTTATGAAATTTTCTTTGGTAGTATCCACATAGAGTTGTACCAGTGGTTATCTAGGTTAACAGAGAGAAGGACGAACTTCCAAGAACATCAGTTTCCTACTTGGACCCCCGCGAGAATTAATATACTGAAAAGGGTAAACAACGAGATATCTTGCGCTATTGATTTCTGGACAACGCAAACTCTTGACGCCTTTGTGACGGAGTTCACCATCGACACGAGTACGTCCTTTAGTGAAGCCGAGCGGCAGTTTTTCAAAGGACCAAGGGGTAAGTTTTTGAATTCATTTAGTTTGAGAATTTAAATGCTATTAGCTGAAAAAGGTATATTGCTCATTGAATCAGACTGTTAGATTTTGTATTACTAACCTATGTTTGCAATTGAAATACCTTCGATGAGCAAAGTGGTTTGCTGCGAAGTGGAAAAAGGTACAAGAGATATTTTGGATCCTATTCCCAGGGTCAGCCTACCGAATATCCCCCTGTAAATCCTGCAGATTCAGAACTCGAAGAAACCCCTTATGTTGGAAACCCTCCGGTAACCCCGCAGAAAAGACCTATTATCCCTGAGAACCCGTCGCAGTCTGAAATTCACCCTAGCCTGAGTATTCCTGTTGCAGGTCAGTCTACCCTAGTAAGTCCCCCCCCACCTACTTCCAGTCCCTCTCCCTCCCCCCCTAGACCTGCGATGGCCCATATGCATGACAACATTAAGCTCCCTGTTTTCAAAGGAACTGGATCAGAGGATCCAGAGCAGTTCTGGTTTTTATGTGAAGCAGTGTGGACTGCTAAGTCCATTACGGATCAAGATTCAAAAAGAGCGTAGCTGGTTACTTCTTTCAGAGACTGTGCTCTGACCTGGTTCATGAAGTTCTTCAGCACTCAGAACCATGCATTGGCTGATATAAAAGTAGCAATGATAAAGGAATTTAAGAAGCCGAAATCCGAGTCGCGGTGTATCACTGAATTGAAAGAGATTCAACAGAGGCATGGAGAATCATTGTGGTACTTTGATCAAAGATTCAAAGTTCTGCTAGACCAATTCAGTTTCCCCATTGGACCTACGTGGCACAAGGAATGGTTTATTGCCGCATTGCTACCGCATATCAGAACTCCACTCATGCAATAGAAGGTTGCTGACACGGGGGCTTCACTTAGTGATCCTCTCACATAGCACGTGCAATCATGGAGTATTAAAGAATACCCTTAATTTATATAGATATTGGTCCAAACTACTTTTTTTGAAACCCCCTTCCAATATCTAAAATGTCCCCACCACCCTTTTTTATACCCTAATCCTTATAAACCTCCCTAACCCCCCACCCTAAACCCCTCATCTCCCCCAATACCTGCAATATATTGGCCTTATTTTTAAGAATTTTAAAACCCACAATATGAACTAACGTGCTAGGATATTGGTCAACAAGTGAATCCCCCATGGTTGCTGACCAGCAGGAGGCTCTGGAAATCACGATGAAGCTTGAAACCGCTCCTGTCGAAGATAACTCTTGTATCGCTCAAATCCAAGCGCAGTTGGTAGCGATGGATCTGCAGCTTCGCGAGTCGCGAAGAGGTCTGGTGCACACAAGGTCGGATAGAAGGTCACGACAAGGAACAGTGTCCTGTGGTAAGAAATTACTTGAGTACTAGTGTACCAAACCCGTTCAAGCCTACTATTCTATATTGTGAGATCTGTCGGACAACTGGCCAGCATCGACCTGATAATTTCTATATTCTACAGAGGTATGTGCAAGTCCCCAAGAACCCTTACTACAAATTCTGTAAGTCCATAGGACATAATGAAGATGAGTGTCGCAGTTATGACCTCCTGAGAGAACGCACCTATGATGCCTATCGGGTACAAAATGAGGGACAGAATAATGATGGTTATGGCTACCACAGTGGTGCATCAGGTAGAGGTGGTTTTGGAGGCCGTGGTCGTGCTGGCATGGCTAGAGAGGTCGTGGTCAGGTGGTGTGTTATAACTACAACCAGGTCGAACATCTGGCTCGCGACTGTCGGAACCCGACTATGACATGTCGGTATTGCCGAGCAGTAGATCATGTGATCAAGCAGTGCCCGCAGTTGATAGCTAAGATTTAGGAAAGAAACAATGCCCCTAATCAGAATCTTCAGATGATTTCCATCGAGCAAAGATCTGCCCCAGCCATTAATGTTGTTACCACAAGTGGAGCTACGACACATATACATCCTGCCGAGAATCAGCTTGCTGAGGCTTGGGTTCATAACGCCCCCACAAAAGTCCCCGCCTTTGATATTGAAAGAGAAAAGGAGACATTCATGGAAGCCAAGAAAGATTTTGTGGATTCTAGCACAGCAGTAGCACCTGCACAGCCACATCAGCAGCAGTCGCAGCCGCACGAAGCTTCGATGGATAACGTAAGTACAATGTCCTCCTTTTTACAGATTTGTCTAAAACTTTTAAGAAATCAGAATGCTTTAAGTGAGTTGCAGAAATTTATTGCTTCCTGCGAACCTCAGCATGGTTCTGGTCAGGCAAAAGCTGTTCATAGAGTCAGAAGAACTGGTAGGGAAATGAGGTTGAACGCTTAGATAGGAGAGTATGAGATGACTGATGTGATCTTGGACTTAGGGTCAGAAGTCAATGTCCTAACCAAGCAGACCTGGGAACAAATGGGAAAACCTACCCTTGACTGGTCCCCTATACAGTTGAGATTAGCCAATCAGCAGAAGATTGTGCCCCTAGGACGATTTCCTAATGTTCCAGTAGATATTGATGGAGTCTGTACTATAGCAGACTTCAAAGTTATTGATATCATTGACGACAGCAATCCCTATCCATCCTTGTTAGGTATTGAGTGGGCAATGGAAAATGCTGCAGTTATTAACCTTAAGAAGAGACAAATCATTTTCTAAGGGAAATAGTTGCGAGTCATCGTACCACTGGATCCCTCACAAGGAGCAAGATACATAGAACCACTCAGAAACAAATATCAGGATGTTCTGGAGCACATCTATAACATCACAACGAAGGAAGAAGATTATATTGACCCCAGTGCCGAAGGTATTATGGATTGGCAGTGTGACAGCTCCTGTATGATGGACTCAGATGATGGTTTAGAGAATTGGCAGAACCAATTGTATGAGCTCCATGGACACAGATGTGCCAGAATTACCAAGTCTCTCAGATGGCTTACAAGAGCCTTACCCATTTTTTATGGTTCGACAGACCCAGAAGAGTTTAGTGCGACATTCTCAGAATAGATACCAGATTCACAGACACGGGAGACTCTGGATTCAGCATTCCGTGCCACCACAGCAAGATGGAGGGATAACCATAAGAAGTACATTCCTAGTTGGAAAGCTTGTCAGAAATATGTTCGCTTAAGATTTGTGGATCAGCTCCAGGAGGTGCGCAGTAGGTTCGATGGGCAGAGTGGACTGCAGGTACACTTGGAGCACTGTTACAAAGCATGGAAACATGTACCTTGATGGGAACATAGGCTTGTACATATCTGGGCACCGGTAGCAGAGAACTGGTATACGGAGGTCGGGCCTCGGCATGCTAAAAGGTCTGGTGACAAAGAAATCACCTAGTACCAACCTGTAGGATCGAAGCTCACAGCTTGGTCGCAGAATTTGTCAGGATGTGCTAAAAGTCAATATGCTATCGATGGTCCTTATTGTGACGTAGCTGCAGACCTGGCTGCGCTGCAGCCTAAAAGCCAACCATTGGAACACTGCCAATTTGGTGGCACCGGTACTTTAATTGCCTTAATTTCCTATCCTAATGATATCTGCCGAAACCTAGCGCCATGGCAACAGGACCTCTATCATATTTTGGCGCCTTCAATGTACATTTATGGCATATTTGGTCGATGGATTGTATATGAAGACACCCGGGCACGGGGAAATCGCATTCCGCATTTCCTTGAGTTTCACAATCGAACCCATGTCAACTGATCGTGAACTCCAAGACTTATTGAGAGAATTTGAACAGACGGGTCTGCAAAACATTTTCACCCCCCCACCGTAGCCTGCAGCCCGTGAAGAGACTCTACCAGCACTGACCCCACCAATGCTGACACGATCTACTAAGAAACAGTTTAAGCCTGAATTTCCTTCTAAGCGGAATGAAGATAGACATAAGCAATCAGGGCAAACATCGAAGGATCCTTGGATGAATCCGCCTGGCTCAGCAGAGATCCCACTTGCAGGGGATGAGGACATTGCCCCGCAGCGGCCACCATATCTTTAGCCTATTCGAATAGGAGTTAAAATGCCTCAGCGGAGTGCTAATTTCACTATATGCACCCCTTTTCTGCCCCCGGGTGTGCAGCTAGTCGAAACGATGACAAGGAAAATAGACTGGCTTAAGTATGCCGACCACGACACGAATGATCGTGGGAAGTTTCCACAGTTCACACCAGCCCAATACTTACACTTCGTTAAATATCAAGAGACTGGGGTGACCTTATTGGAAGTAAAATAGTGGGCTGCTGGCTTGGATCTAGCTGGTTTACTGAAGATGCTCAATGTTCCCCATTTTGGTCGCAGCACACAGGTCACCATCGTGGTCAAGAAGCTACTAGCGTTAGTACATGACGTCTATCTATGGATCGGAGACAAGAAAATTCTTATTAATGGTGAGCTCATTCATAGGATCACAGGCTTACCAATGGCAGGACCTAATCTGGGGACATAATTTCCCTCAAAGCACGAAGATACGAAGCTCGCACAAAGCATGAAGGAGAGCTTTGGCCTGACGAAGGGGAAACGCGGGTATCACACTTCTGCGATTCAAGAGCAGAACATTCGCTTCACAGCTGAGCTCTTAGCATGCAAAATTATGCGGAAATGCAGACCAACTGAAGTGCCTACCCCAGTCATTAGAATTGCTATCAACTGCACCGAAGGCTATAGCTACAACTGGGCATCGTATCTTGCGAAGGAATTCCTTGAAGATGCTCGCAACGGGAAGGAGAAAGGTAGGCCCTTCCACTACTCACCGTTGATTGTACTCATCGCACTCGTAGGATGGCAAGAACCTACTGAAGCATAGTTTGCTGCTGTACCGGCGCACATGCCGCGGGAAGCCAGGTACGCATCGCTGTGGGTTTCACAGGATAAAACCCACCAACAGATGACAAACTATGTATTTGCCTTTTATATGATGAGTATCTCGTATGAGATTATAAACACCCCACAGCTTAGTAATGAGTTGTTCTCTCAGTATGATGGAGCGGTCAATTTCAGGGCCGATATGCACCATATTTTTATCCAGGCTTACATAGATAAGAAGCATCAATGGTTTAAGTTGCCATATGTAGTGACTAAAGATGACATCCTCACGGTAGTACAGCAGTGGCCGGCAGAATGGTTAAAAGATGTAGGAATAAAACCTAAGATTCATGTCCCTCCTATCACTGATATGGGCCCAAGCCCCAGTCACATGCAGCAGCAAGACCTCCTCGAAGACAGTGACGAACAAACTGAGTCGCAGCAGACTGAAAGAAACAAGGGCAGAGATGGTGGAAATGAAGATGAAGAAGAAGAAGAAGAAGACTCCGTTAACACTACTTCAGACCCTAATAGGCAGAATAAGCGCAAGACACCGGAAGCATAGGAAGTAAACAAACCGCAGTCGCGCGAGAAATTGAAGACATCAAAGGCTAAGAATATCGATGAAGCGCCCAGCTTGACAAGTGAGGAGCTTGATGAGGCTTTGTCAAAATCCACTGAAGTTCTCACTAAACAATGGTCAGAGTTTGCAGCTGCACATCTGGATGCCATCACCGGTGTAGTAAAGCACATCTCAGAGCTTAAGGACTTAGCAGCGAAATCAGTGACTGGCACTGCAGCCAGCAGCACCCCAGTCAGTGCGCAGCCAGAGATAACAAAGGATAAGTGTCAAGTGCAGCCATCATATTGACTGACGCAGCGTCTCATGCGGAGATGAGCATGAAGGTTGGAATAGATTACACTAAGATGCCCATGACAGAGCTACACCTCTCTCAGTTAGCAATTATGAAAGAAATCCAGGCACAAGACCAATATTCACAGATGTAGTTAGAAAATTCCATAAGTCAGCAGCAAGGCTTCACAGCAGAGCTAGAGGCAGTAGAGTAGAGAAAGAGGGACGCCGAACGAAAGCGGATTACACTAGTCCGAGTTCTCGATGAGCCATGTCGAATTCTTCCTGACTTCGACGTGCAGCTGGTGGAAGAGCCAGAACAAAGATTAGTCAGGCTAAAATACTACACACAGTAGTCTCGCAGTGAAATTGAGAAGCTCAAAGAAGCACATGAGACTCAGATCGTGGACCTTCAATTGCGCATTCCTCCAGAAACTCCACCTGAGGTCAAAGAACAGCGCTGCGCATACATTCAGGCATCAGCAGCGAAAATTTCAGATATTGTGGGTAGCGCAGCAAAGCTGCTCAGAGATAGTGTCGAGGCCTGGACCACCCTGCAGGAACATCCAAAAATAGGACAGCTGCAAGAAACCATCAAGCAGCGACAGGCAGAGTTGGATGTCGTAAAAGTGGAAATTAAAACTCTGCCACCTATGGAGAAAATGCTCAAAGTAAAGCGTAGCAAGGAACTCCAGCAGGAAATTGAGTCATGCAGGGTGAAAGTAACAGATTTGGAAAACTCTATACAGCCAATTGTCAGTGAGGCTTTGGAATTAAGTACTGTTGTGGATAGCCAGTTCAAAATTATGAAGGAATATGATGCATTCGCATAGGAAAGCATCATCCACAGTACTGCAGGAGTTGGTGGAAAAGGAGAAAGCAGCTGACAACATCATGAACAGTCTCAATACTCAGTTCACTGTCCTCACAAAGAAACTTCATCCGCCAGAAGACCAGCAGAGTGCCCCGGGATGGGACACTGGTGAGTCTTAGGGGCATGTTTGGGTGCACACCTTAACGGTCTCTAATTTTGGTAACTCCGTGGTTTTGTTGTGGAAGTTGTATGACTCAAAATAGTCTTAGGGGTGTCGGGGTTGGGTCAAAGTCCTCTTTTTGTAATAAACCCATGGTTTAAGTCCAGGATTTAGGGTTTGGGGTGCCCATGGTTTAAGCCCATGGTTTTGTAATAAGCGCGCTGTATAAATAGGCACTCTTGTAAATAAGTCAGGTTAGGCTTTTTGTATAAGATGAAATGATGCGAAGCTAAGGCTATTTTGTAAGAAAAGGTTAAGTCCTAGCTATGTATGTGGACAACCTCTGCAGCTATGTGCGCAGAGGGTTTTTGGGTGATTAAGGAAATCTGCAGTTGTGTGCACAGAGGCCTACAGCTGTCTGCGCGACTTTGAGGACTTAAAGGGATCTGCAGCTAAGTGCACAGATCAGAACTGTGGTTTTTGTAGAAAGTTGAATAAAACATAGTTATGTGGACGTAACCCCTAAACTGGGGGTGAACCACGTTATATCTTGTGTCGTGGTTCTATGTGTTGTTTCTGTTGTGTTCTTTCATGCATTAATATCTATATATCTAATAAGTAAATATAACTATTAGATAATAAATTCGCTGTGAATTCCCAGTAAAGGGTTGCGCAAGGCATTGTTTGTTTATCTAACCGTGAAGCTAAATAAGTGAATGTTAAGCTCTGTGGTTTATATTTATAATCTGTTTAAAAGCTAAAGGTGGAGTAATATCCCTCTTCTGCTTGCAGAAATCTGGTTCTGCGGCACCCCATAGCAGTTTCGGGTGAGACTGCAACCTGTTCGCAGGTTGTTGCCAAAAGGGCCAACTTTGTGGGTCTTTTGTTGGTGCGAAGTTAAAGGTATAAAACCTGGGTCTGCCCTATAGCCCAACATGCATATATATTAATTCATTTTATCCAGGTTGGCAGATTTCACCATCTTTGCTTTCAACTTCTTTTTTATCAATCTCAAACTCTCAAGAAGCTAGTTCTACTCATAACCTTATTCCCAGACAAGTATGTACAATAAAGAAAAACTTCATTGTTACAGCTGATTTTACCACACATGGTGGATCACACCTTTATGGCCTTCCATGTCCCTCTACAGACTCTTTAGACCCCATGGACCATTTTTGTACCTTTTATGTTTCCAATATCATCCCTTAAAAAATGTCTTATTTGCTATACGCCACTTTTAAACCTGTTCTCGCGTATATATGCGGTTTTCACCCTCAAACCCACGTGCATCGGGATGTGTGCAAAAGGACAAATAGTTTTGGAGTTTTCCTTGATGTGGATCCAAATAACTTGTCTCTTTTCCTTCTATATGCCTTGAGATCGCTCGGATTTTACCTTTCATTACCCTATTAAAGAACTATATAAGGAATCCTTTGGATACATTGAAAGGGGAGGAATTGAAGAGCAAGAAAACTATAGTCCATTGTTGTCAGAGCTTATAATTGAGTCTGAATCCCTTTGTCCCTTGGAGAACTTTGTGTTCTTCCCAATATTTCCTTTGATTGTGGCTTGCTATCTAGATATGGATGATTGAAAGTGGTGGAGACCCAGGTGGAGGACTCAGTTTCTCTGATTCGTAGATTTGTCGACAGAGGTTGTCACTATTGTAATCTTTATTTTATATTAATAGAAATATCGTTTCCTGTCCAATAATGTGTATTTAAATGAGTATTGAATCCATGGATGCTTTTAAATGCTTATATTTTATTGATTATATATGATAGAGTAGGTCTAAAACAATTATATATAGCATGCTTGTCTTGTTTCTTGAACATTGAGAGAGCAAATTACTTATACAAGCAAGAGTGGAAAAGCTCAATGGGGATCTACATCAACTGTCCAAAATAAGGTATGTATAGTGATCCTTTAGTGTTAGATTTGGTTTCTCTTGCATATCAGAAAGGATTGATTTCCATGGTTACTCTGTCTATTGTGGTACCCCAAGCCATATAAAGTTTTCTCTGTAACAGAATTGGCGACCATACTGGCAAGTTCCTAGTCATTTCCTTTGGGGTTTTTTTATCAGCATTCAATGTTCTTGAATTGCTCTGATTTCTCTATTTCTGAGTCAGGTCTAGGGGCATGTTTGTCTGGTAGTGTCTGATAGGAGTAAATTTTGTCTCAACTTGTCTGTTTTACCTTCTTTATATCTCTTTTTCTTCCTGTACGCAATTTTTTGCTTCACAGTCGCGTGTACACGTAGTTTTTACTGGGATATGCACGTATATACGTGGGTTTTCTGCACACAGTCGCATATGCCCTGAGTTTTGATGTTTAGGGGAAGATTAAGTGTTGCTGGGTGAGTTTTGATGATTTCTGAGTCTCCTTGGATGCTTCTAGAGTCTGTATACACCTTTGTTTCTGACCAGAGACGTCTTTTAGTTAGAATTTTTTTAAATGTTATTTTCATTGCATTTTCTATTTTTTGTTTTGGGATTAGTGCATTAGGTCTCTTTTACCTTGGTGCTTTGCTTGAGTGTTTTCTGATAGTGCTTGCATAGTATGGGGGTGGTAGAGTCATTATTTTGCTTCATTATCTCATTTTAATTCAAAAAATACAAAAATATTTGCTTTTTTGCATCATGATGCATTTTTGCATTTTGCATTTTACATGGTACTTGCAATATGTTTGCTTGGAAAATTATTAGTCAGATTTTCATATAGGAATGATTGCATTTTTCATTTGAAGGAGAATTTTGCATTTCACGTAGTAGCATACCCCGTTTTTCATTTGACACAGTGCATTTGCATTGATAGTTAGGTGTGCATTTTACTTTTTGTTGCGTCATAACACCATTAGTTGCATGATCATTTACCCTTTTGAGTAATAATCCAATAAAAATCAATGCATAATAAAATGAATTACACTCTTTTCTTTTATAGGGTGCACCAACAAGATTAGGTTTTAGGGTCTTGGAATAGTTCATTGTGAGTAAATTCTCCAAGACCACTAAACAACAACATGTATGTGTCTGTTTAGGTGAGAGTGTGAAATTCCTTGGTATAATTAGTGTTTCTTAGGATCCTCCTCTTACAAGGGAGTTAAGTGTTATACCAAAATCCTATCACCATCATGTGATAAGATATTTGACATACCTACTTGCCCTAAATCCTAGCTTCTGGAGTGGAAACTAAATGGTTTTTCATCAATCTATCATACAAATTCCCAGCACCGCGCATGCCCCTTTATCCATGAGTGGTACCCCTGCTTGCACCGCATTTCATAGGTTGTCCACAAGTGGTACCACTGCCCATTTCCCTTGGTCCATAGGCGGTTATTACCAGAACCGCTCTGTCATAGAAGGAGAAGCACAGAACCCTGGGTAAAAAGGGAAAAAGAGAAGTTTCTCGAGGATTCTAGATAATAAGCCCCATGTAATACCTTATCCCTACTATTGTGGGTTGGTTGAGCTAGAGATCCCTCATCCTAGGATCTTATAGGCCACCTCACCCACTAATTTCTCAACCATCTCTATTCATTAAAGCCCTATAAATATGAGCTCATAGCCATGGTTATGGGGAGCACATGGAAGGTATTGTTATGCTGTTGGATTGATCCTTGGCCCAAGATCATTTGGAGAGAGCATAGAGAGCTAGAGTCAGAGCTTTTGGGGATGAAGAGCTGGTTTCATGGAGATGCATGTCAACACTAAGGCTTGGTTGTAAAATTCTTCATATTTCTAATGCAAGTTTATTTATGTCCCACATATGATGTTGTTGTTGTGATTTCACATATATATGTTGCTAGATTCCTTAGTCACTAGCATAGATTAGTAGATCATATTATGGTTGCTTTGATTTGTTTCGCTTTGAGTTTTTTGCAGGTACACAGGTGAACTGTCAAAGCCTTGCATTCCAGATATCTACAACATCTAGGGAGAGTCTTCAACCTCTATCCTCTATTTGTTCTGGATCTGAACCATTCAGACCAGTGGAACACCTTGCTGTTTGTAGGAGGTGAAATATTCCAGCTAACATTAAGCATGAGGTAGTGTGAGCGGTTATTGATTGGGATGACCCCTAGTCATAATTGAGTAGAACCAGAGACATTTCCAGGATTGTATTTGTATCTGGGGGATCTTTCAAGAGTTTCAGGCTTTGCTACCCTTCCCATATGGTCAATCCCGCCTGCGACTGACCGCCTAAGAATTGATTATATTGAGGTGACCTTAGTTTCCTTACCTAGGTTATCGAGGGGGTACTTAGCAGAGGTTATTCTGCAGGTGTCCCAGCCAAGTTGGGGTCGGACATCACAGTCACTATATGCATTGAAGCTGAGGTCCAAAATAATTGGTTACGAACCTCCACTTATTGTGTATGGGATTCTCAAGTCTCTCCTAGGTGAGACATACCTGCTTCATTCGGGAGCTCACATATCCTACCCTTGCTTGCTTGTGATTTGGCTTTACATTATACAGGTGTATGCTCTGTGCACGCTAGTTTCCCTAGGGTTTGCGTAATTAGATAGAGTCTTTTTCATTTTTTGAGTCACTATGGATTCGGGTGCAGCACTTCACCGTTCTCATCATTTAGCAGGACTTTCACCTTCCACATCTCCTCTTCCTTTCGGAGAGACAAATAGACTATCCGGGTGGACTACTTATCACATTGATTCACACACTATGGGAGATCATGAGGATGATATTCTTGATATTTCTTCTCCACCTCAAGAGGTTAGGGAGGAAGATCCTACTCTTGTATATGATCCTTCACCTGATATACCTTCACATTCCGGATACAATCCCTCATTCACAGGTCACCGGTATTGGTTTCTGGGCGACGAGGCTCACCATGAACCCACAAGCACTAGTCATGTTAGTTATGGCATGCTTGATATCCCTACATGTGATCTGGCACATCATGTTGAGTCAAAAATTGAACCTGACACTACACCTGGGGGCATTCCCATTCCTTTCCGTCCGGAGAGATTTGGGAGCACTAGTCACATTGCACCTTCCATCCCGGTGGTGGAAGCTACCTCACATGTTTGTCCTAGGCCTATTGTTAGTAGTCATATGTGGATACCAGAACCAAGATTAGTGACCATAGGGAATACCACTTATATCCCTTCACATGTCCCTTCATCCTCTATTCCTACTCCTTTGAACGCATTTTCGACAACCCTTCCTCCCCCTCATTCAAATGGCCCATGGGGTCTAAAGAGTCTGCAAAGGGACAGGGAAGGCCATAAAGGTGTGATCCACCATGTGTGGTAAAATCATCAGCCCATGTGTATATGCCACTGTGTGAGTTACACCTCGTTGTTATCATATCTCTTCCTTCATGTCTTTGAGCAACAATAATAGGTAATGACAAACTGGAAGCTAGTCATTTTACCACTTATTCTTTCATGCATATATGTTAATTCATTTTATCCAGGTTGGCAGAGTTCGCCATCTTTGTTTTCAACTTCTTCTTTATCAATCTCAAACTCTCAAGGAAGCTAGTTCTACTCATAACCTTATTCCCAGACAAGTATGTACAATAAAGAAAAACTTCATATTATCAGAAGGTGAATTATTGAAAATCTTATTTTTATTTGAAAACAAAAAATTATCATTTTGGTGTAACATTTCCCAATAATATTTCCATTTTATCGCATTTACAGGGTCCTTGAAAAACTCTCCCAAGATAACCAGTGTAGAGTAAAAGTGTGGGTACGCATAACCAAAAATTGAAAGAGTTTTATCTTTAGGTATAACATGTAAAACCAAACATCTAAGAAATGCATACAATTGAGTACTTTGGATAGGGCAGTTATCCTCATCATAGCACAAAAACGACGTGAAGTTTGGTATAAGAAACTGCTCGTGAAAAAGGAGTCCAATCGCCTTGGGGAGGGGATTTTCCCTAAGAAAAAAGCACATATAACCATATTCCTAGTATGATAATCACGCAAAAAAGGAGAATTCTATAGTAAAACTCCCATAGAGGATAGGCATAAAAACAATCGCAAGGCCCTAAGATTAAAAAAAACTCTTCGGGTAAGCCAGTTAAACTGCAACAAAAATACACTATGGTCCGACGGTTTTATTCTACTAGGAAAGGGGACATGGAATAGAGTAGAACAAGGGAACAACTAAACCTAAGCCCTTCCCACCTCTCTCTCTCTCTATATATATATATATAGAGAGAGAGAGAGAGAGAGATAGATAGATAGATAGATAGATATAGATATAGATATATAGCTTTTAAACCTCTAAAAGAACAAAAAGACAAGAGTACAGGTTCATGCACCTACCTATCAACTGTAGAAGTTAACACGGTGTTTGGTCGAGTACAAGATCCAGATTTCTTTACCTGGTTGGGTGCTCTCCAAAAGGGAATTCGAGGGATAAAAAACAACTAATAGTGCACCATATATATATATATATATATATATATATATATATAATTTAAAAGAGAGTCATTAATGCGGTGGTTGAATAGCATTTAATGCAGTAGGGTCAAAATTTTGTTTGGCGCTAAAACTTGAAAACTTTTCCCTTGACGTTGATACATGTTGACAACTTTTCCCAAGACTTTTGATGCCATCAATGATGAAATTTGAGTTTTTTCGTGATAGTGTCGAAGAAAAACAATGAGTTCCTCTGACCATGTTGGAAAAACTCACTGGAAACTTCTAATAGATTTAATGTGTCGAAAAAACTCATTGAAATCTTCCAATAGATTTAAATTGTCGGTGGGAATTTAGAAAATATCTAAACACTTGGCCACAATTAACCCTAGGAAACATATGACATTACCAGGAATAATTCGTGCGTTTCTCCAACCGTGTCGGAAACATTTGGTGGGTTTCTCTGATACATCAACAACACTGGTCGAGTTCTGTTGAAACATCACATCATGAAAACCCCTTTGGATCTAGCCGACCATGTCGGAAAAACTGGTCGACTTCTTCTGATACGTTGGGGGAAAAACTTGATTTTTAACTTAACCAAAAAACTTCCTTGCTCAACGTTTTTTGGGAAAAAAAACAAGTGTTAGGATTAACTTTCTAGGACTGAAAACTGATATAAGTAATCCTTCAAACAAAAGGTAAGGAGGTGCCCTCAATAATTTTGGGGAAGTAGTTGCAACTACAACAATTGGCAATTGGCTTCCGAACACAGATATCTGAAGAAAAAAAATCCTTTGAAAAATAATACTGTTACATGGTACTTGGTTATGGATATACAACAATTTCTTCAACGCATTCTTTGAGATTATTTAAGAATCTAGACTTATCCAGGGATGTAAAATTTCATGCATCACATTGATTGTAGTCTTTTGAGAGTAGGGTAACCAAAATTAGAAGTCTTGATAACTCTCTTGGGGCCAAAATATGAGATTCATTTTACCTCTATCCTTTGGTCACCACTGGATATGACTCCATGGGATTGTAACAAGGTTAGACATATATATTCATTTGTTCCTCATCCCCATGCTTGTTAGCATCCTTTTGATGCTTTCTATTTTAATCACATTTTTCCTTTGATTATTCCCTTATTGCTTCTTCTACTTTGATAAATTTTCAAGGGTTCTTCCATCCTTAATGTCCTTTTGTATGAGTGATAAAATTGTTACAAGCACACGGATGGAGAATAAAATTATGAGCAATCTTTTTTGATCTCCTTGTTTTTTCTTCCATCATATCTTCTTAGATGTAGATTTTTTTTCTTGGAATTTTGACTCTTTTTTTTCTTGGAATTTTGACTCTTTACTATAAGCCTTTTTGGCTTTAAATTTGTAGCATGGGATTTTTTTGAATTCCATACATCTGCCAGTCTTGCGTCCTTTATGTGGGTCTATCATGGTCAGCTTCCTAGGACATATATTACTGTGAGGATGGGTGGAGCCCCAAGATAGTACTCTAGACCTCATGAGCCTTAGTTATCTTAGAGGGTTTAAATGACTACAATGTGGACTTGAAATTAGCTTCCCTTTCTACAGTCTATCAATAATTAAAGAATCTCAAATTTGATCAAATTTTACCATACATGTTTCCCCGTAAGAAGCTCTTGACTTTCAAAGAATTTTGCGATTATTCAGATTCCTATGTTTCCAAGCATCAAATATTGAGTTGTTTTATTCTAAGAGAAAATCAAGCAAATCCAAGTAAGTAAATAAAAAACTAAATGAAAAACAAGAACAGAAAAGAAAGGTTTTATTTATGTACAAAAGGATTCCCCAAAAAAAAAACTACGTGAAGTATTGTTTGAGAACAAGGCCATTCACATGAAAGTTATTTTCCTTCCCTTGTAAATATTGCAAGTTTTAAGTTGAGGGGCCTAGTTTCTCAGCAATCTGATATGGGCCAACCCATAGATGTTTAAATTATGTGTGGTTTCCCTTCTCGTCATGCAAGTGATCCCATTTTAAAACCAAGTCTCCTATTTCAAATTTCCCCTTCCCGTTATTTCGCTTATCAAACCATCTCTTGAAAATGTCCTGATGTTGGTTAAATCTATCCTTATACTTTTTTCTGGATTCTTCAATTTTCAGCAGAGTGTCAATACGTGTTTGTAACATTTTAATGCTAGATGATCAGGATGCTTAAGCTAATTTCAATGAGGGAAGAAGAATGTTTGGAGATAAAAGCGCTTCTTTCCCATATACCAGAGTGTGGGGAGAAACCGACCCTATATTCCCATAGTGCATTAGGAAGTGTTGTGTGCCAATTTATTTTATTTTCAATAACATTTTTCTTTAAAATTCAAATGAGATTCTTGTTTGTTGATTATGCTAAACCATTTCCCCGAGGATAATAATTTGTTGAATAATGTAATTTTACTCCCTTTTCACAACAAAAATCAGTTATCTTAATAGACGAGAAATAATATACATTATCAAAAACAAAGGAAATTGCAACTCCAAACCTAGTCATAATGTTCTCTTGCAAAATGTTCATGGCTGATCTTCCTTCAGTTTCCACAGCAGAATCGCTTCAACCCATCTTGTGAAATAATTTGTAGCTATGAGGATATATCAATGTTGTAGGGAAGAGTTCATATTGATTTCCCCAATGATGTTTATACCCCACTGTTCGAATGGTTATGAAATAATAATGGGTTGTAATGGACCAACTGCTTCTAACAATCTACCTCCACTCCTTTCACATGCATCACATTTTCTTGCATAAGAATGAGCATGTTTGAACAACATTGGCCAATAGTAGCTAGCTTTGAGAATATTATGAGCAGTAGTATCTCCAGAGAAATTTCCTCCTGCAGGGTCGTCATGCAATTCCTTAACTAATTTGGATGCATCTTATTTCTCAGGACATCTCAGAAACACTCCATCATAATTTTTTCTGAGAATAACTCCATTGATTATCTGGTCAGAGGTTGACTTCAAATGAGGTTCCCTTTGCTGCTTGGAGTTCCAAATATCTAGTAAATTTCCTTGCTGGAGGTAATGTACTAAATATATGTACTAAGATTCAGGAGTAGTGAATATGGGACACACGTCAATAAAGTTTAACTCAACTTCATTCTCCCAATCACAATATTCATTAGTATGACCTTCCGCAAGAAACTTGCATAGTCCTTGACCTTTAACAATAGTGGATGGCTTGAATTCTAAATCATACTCCTATAATGATGTCACCTAGTTTCCTCTTCTCTCACCCAATTCTTTTTGTATGAAGAGGGACCTAACAACCGGATGAGGAACAATCACTTTTGTCATATTTCTCAAAATATAAGGTCTGAATTGGTTTACTGATTTGAAAAATATATATGCTTGTTTGTCTATAGTAGGTTAATTCAATTCATCCCCTTGTAATCTAGTGCTCATAAATGATATTGTGTATTCATCTCCCAATTCTCCTTTCTGAGTGAGTGTCACTACAAGAGAGTTTTCTGAAGCAGAGGTGTATAGAATGAAATCCTTTTCAAAGTCTAGACTCCTCAATGAAGGTGCATGAGCTATTGTTGTTTTTATATCTTTAATGGAAACCTTATCGATATCATTCCACTTGAACTGTACACTTTGCATCACCATTTGCTACAAAGGTTTTACGATTTGTACAAAGTCTGGTACAAACCTTTGAACAAAATTTATTGTACCCATAAATGATTGCATAGATTTTTTGTTATGAGGTAAGGGAATCTAAGATATAACTTCAACTCTCTCTGGGCATTTGGAGATTCCCTTCTTTGAAATGATATGACCAAACATTTTTCCTTCTAGAACCACAAAGATACTTCTCTTTGTGTTATAACTAGATCTTGTTCTTAGTTTATCTATTCTTTTTGTCCTAATTTTCAACTGTTGGTTTAAAATGACTTTACATTTTATGTTGATTTTAAGAATTTTTTACAATCAATAATTTTGGTTGGATTTAATGCTTTTAATGCTTTTAATGGTTGAATTATTTCATTATTTTAGTTTTAAGGTTTGTCGTTTGGGATTATTAGTTAATATGTACATCATTAAGATTTCAAAAACTTATAATAGAAGTTTATTCCAAGTTTTTATTTATAATCTAACTCTCATTTTTTAGTCCTTTGTCAAATATTTTCATGAGGAGATTCCTGTAGCAGCTTTGTTTTTCCTGTTTTTGTCATTGTCATTGGGAGCAGATTACGAGGAGATGGAAACAAATTCAGGAAAACCAAAAGATTTTTTTTCCACAACAAAATCATTCATAAAAACCTCTCTCCATTTTGCAACAGCTATTATTGTTTGAGATATTCGAATTCATCTTTGTGGCTTATTTTCAGGGTTTGAATTATTTAATAATTTCCTGTTTGAGTCACACATATTCAGCACGTATTTTGATCAATTGAAGAGAAATTTTGAAAAACCAAAAGAGGTTTTTGTTCACAACATAATCATTTAAAAAACCCTCTCTCATTTTTTGCAGAGGTGTCCTGGATCAAGTGATATGAAGGCATCTTTGAGACCCAAATTTTCAGAAATTCGTCAAATTTCCCCAAATCCGATTTGTTATTTTTGGGTTAATTGTCTTTAAAGATTTTGAGTTATCATGCAACTAATTGATGTAACTATTCAAAATTTCGAACTAGAAGGTAGTTATGGAACTACTTTACTTTTGTAATGATAAAAGGAAGACAAACATACAGTTTTGGGGGGGGGGGGATTTTTCACTCAAGGAGAGGATTTTGGAGCTTTGATTTCTCAAGCTAGCATTTATAACTCTTATGTAAGTGGATGAATATTATTGATTATATATAAAATGATAAACCCTTTTACCTGTCATGCTTTTTCATTTCTGATCTGGTTGATTTCTCAGTCTACAATTTCATTTCCTGTTTAAAGTTTTATTCATGTAAATGATTGTAGCCTGTGGGTGGAATTAGTATTTCATGTGTAATGTTTATGGATTATTGGGATGTGTTTGAACCCTAGTTTATCTAACTTGCATGATTCAGTTTTGTATTATCTTGTGGATGTTTATTTCCTCCTTGCTGATGAAGTTTTTTAAACCAAAACCCTAAAAACCTATTTTTCTTAATTTTATTTTATGAAATTGTGTTGGCTTGTTCTTTAGTAGTCTAAGAACAAATTTTGGCACTAACATCTTTGGCGCCATTTCCGGGGAAGAAGATGAAGTATATCTTCCATGGGATATCATTATTCATATGATTTTGAGAGGTGAACAAAGTCAGAAAATATTTTAGACTACAATTTTTCACCAACGACTCCACGATTAAAGATTCCACTACAAGGAGAATTTTGTTGACAAAAAAATGAAGAAGCCAAATGGAAAGACTGGGTATCAGCTTGTTACTTTCCTCCATGAGGTTTTGTTCTTATTCATCATTTCTTTCCTGTCTTTCCCATTGCATGTCAAAAGAATTATTTTTTGTTTTGTCTATTTCGATGATCATAAACCTTCAAGTACATATCCGTCTTTCGAAGAAGAAAATCTGCGTTCTTCTTGTTTTATTGATGTTGATCATATTCCTTCATTTGAAATACATGTGCAGCATGATATACATATACCCATATCTCTTGAAGATGATTATTCTGATCATCTTGTAGAGAATAAAGCTAATCCATTACCTTCTACCATCACTGCTGAAACTTGTGAACATCTTGTTGAACCTCATTTTCAACTCACAAATTTTCAGTCTAGACTTAGACGGAAGGTGTTTAAACCTCTTAGGCTGCCATCTCTCTTACATCATTACCCTTCCTACTTTGTTGAATATCTTCCTCATTTTACTGGAAAATACCATATTACAGCAGAGAAGCATTTAGAATCTTTTCATAATTTCATTGATAATTTTGAAATCATGCATGAGGATGTTGTCATGAGGTTATTTTCGAAATCCTTTGCTGGAGATGCTAGGTTTTGGTTTTGAAATTTAAAAGTTGATTCAATTGGATCGTGGGAAGAGTTACATGATGTATTTTTGAAGTATTGGGGTAAGAATCAATCTTATGATCAATTTCTTTCCGAATTTTATAGTTTGAAATGAGAGAATGATGAGCCAATTACTAAATTTAATTTGAGGTTTCAAAGTTTTTATATCACTATGCCTCTGGAGATTAGACCTTCGGAAAAACTTGCAATGGTATATTATGTTATGGCTCAACATTGAGATCTTGTCTTTTTCCTATTAGAAAGGAAATCATCATCTTTAAGACAATTGTTTGAGGATGCAAAAGGAGTGGAGGAGAACATCTGATCTTGCAAAATGCTTCAAGATCAGGCTCATGTTGAAGATGTACAAGCTTATGAACAGGAAGAAGAACGTAGGTATCATTTAGATTTAAGACAATTTTCTTCATTATTTTCAGATTTTTATATGAACAAGGATATAAATGATTCTTGTGTTGATTATTCATATCAGTTTGCTGACTTTTTCGATGATAATATACTTTTAGTGGATTATAGTAGAAATTTCTTAGTTCCTGCTATGAGATTATCATTTTATGAAGAAGAAGTTGTTTCTCTTCAACCTCTTACTATTGATATAAGAAATAAGTTGCCATTCTTGACTGATGGTCACTTTCATAATTTTATTTGTTCAAGTTTTGATCAAGGGTTTTATTTAAAGGTCGAGAAGTAGTTTGAAAAGCCCTTGGTTTCCATTCTTGATCCAAATTTTAAAAAGAAAAGCAATTGAGAGGAAGAGAATGCTTCACTTTATGATGAATATAATGAAGACATTGAAGTTTTAATCAGAAATTTCATGATCTGGTGGATTCTTGGATGGAGTTGTATTTTTCAAAGGTTTCTAATGCTCCAGATTTTGGCATACTTCCTATTTCCAGTCATAAGTATCAGCTGCCTACAGACTCTTTATTGCATTTATCACATCTTTTGTGGGTTTTCTCAAATAGTAGCATGCATGGAATTATGATTCTCAGTCAAATGGTTTCTTGCCTTCACTGGAAGTATGGTTACAATTGATTGGGTTGTTTCCTCCGATTAGAAGTACTAGTAAATAGCAGAATAAGCTCACTATACGAGCATGTAGATTCTTTTCAGTGTGTTGGTTTATAGCAGTATTTTGTCATTTCATAGGTTTGCATTCAAAGTTTGAGAAAGTTGCACAGATTGGTAAATGACTCCATCACCCAATGGATAAGGCATAAGGTCTACAGGTTCTTGAAGCCTCACAAGGAGGACTTCATCCCACAGCAAGAGCCAGATGTTATAACTAGATCTTACTCTTAGTTTATCTATTCTTTTTGTCCTAATTTTCAACTGTTGGTTTAAAATGATTTTACATTTTATGTTGATTTTAAGAATTTATGACAATCAATAATTTTGGTTGGATTTAATGCTTTTAATGGTTGAATTATTTCATTATTTTAGTTTTAAGGTTTGTCTTTTGGGCTTATTAGTTAATAAGTACATCTTTAAGCTTTCAAAAACTTATAATAAAAGTTTATTCCAAGTTTTTATTTATAATCTAACTCTCATTTTTTAGTCCTTTGTCAAATATTTTCATGAGGAGATTCATGTAGCCGCTCTATTTTTCCTGTCTTTTTCATTGTCATTGGGAGCCGATTACAAGGATATGGAAACAAATTCAGGAAAACCAAAAGATGTTTTTGTTATTGTTTGACATATTCGAATTCATCTGTGTGGCCTATTTTTAGGGTTTGAATTATTTAATAATTTCATGTTTTAGTCACACATTTTCAGCACATATTTCGACCAATTAAAGAGGAATTTTGAAAAACCAATAGAGTTTTTTGCTCAAAACATACTCATTCAAGAAAATATCTCTCCGTTTTTTCATAGGTGTCCCAAATCGAGAGATATGAAGGAGTCTTTGAGACCCAAATTTTCAGAAATTCGTCAAATTTCCCCAAATCTGATTTGTTATTTTTGGGTTAATTGTATTTAAAGATTTTGAGTTATCATGTAACTAATCGATGTAACTGTTTCAAATTTTGACCTATAAGGTAGTTATGGAACTACTTTACTTTTGTAATGATAAAAGGAAGACAAACATACAGTTTTGGGGGGGGATTTTTCACTCAAGGAGAGGATTTTGGAGCTTTGATTTCTCAAGCTAGAATTTATAACTCTTATGTAAATGGATGATTGTTATTGATTATATATAAACTAATAATCCCTTTTACCTGTCATGCTTTTTCATTTCTGATCCAGTTGATTTCTCAGTCTACAATTTCATTTCCTGTTTAAAGGTTTATTCATGTAAATGCTTGTAGCATGTGGGTGGAATTAGTACTTCATGTGTAATGTTTATGGATTATTGGGATGTGTTTTATCCCCAGTTTATCTAACTTGCATGATTTAGTTCTATATTAGCTTGTGGATGTTTATTTCCTCCTTGCTGATGAAGTTTTTTAAACCAAAACCCTAAAAACCTATTTTACTTAATTTTATTTTATGAGATTGTGTTGGCTTGTTCTTTAGTAGTTCGAGAACAATTTATAGCACCAACACTTTGGATTTAAAGATATGCCATATTTTCTATGGCGATCGAAAATCAATTTCAAGTGAAAAACGTTATCTTCTCATTTCTTAGAGAAAACTGTCACATCGTCTAAGTAAGTACACCGCTACATAGTGGTTAATTAGTCCTCGTAATTAGATGTACATGGCCCTTTGAAATGTAGCTACAACATTTATTGAAGGCCAAATGGAATTATCCTATAATCAAATGTTCCCCACTTTGTGCGAAATGTAGTATTCATTCTATCTTCTTCGGCCACTAATACGTGATTATAGCCTGAAAATCCATCTAAAATGGAGAACAATTCTGAGTGTGATACCATTTGAAGAATTTGCTCTATTGGTGGAACTGGATAATTATCTTTATCTAATGCTCTAATCAGATTTCAGAATTTGTAACACCCCGGTTTTGTGTTAGACACTGAGAGGGGGGGTGAATCAGTGTAAAGCCAATTTTAAAACCTTTCTTAACTTGTCATAGTTAACTACTAATTCATCATTCTACCAATTTCATAATCATTTCATAAACTTCTTTCACTTCATCATTAACATATCATAAGCATTTGAATCATCAAGAACCATAACACAAAAGAACACAACACCATATATTTTTGTAACCTTTTTGTATTAGTTTTGGATCGGCTACAACCATGAGGTAAAATCAGCACCTACTGATATGAAGAGCACCTACTCTACATCTAGGACCCTACCTGGTTTTCTTAGACCCTGCTAAAAAGGGTTTGAGGTATCCTAACCTCAAATGCAAGTCAAGCTTGCATTTACAATTTAAGCTCATTGTCTCAACACATTTTCATCATTGTCACGTCACATCAGCACTTATCTCTAGCACCTATTCAATCAGTATTAACATACTATCTCATCAATTGTTCATCATCATTATGTCAGGCACATCATTCTTACCATAACAATTAATATATCATACTGTCCATCAAATTGCTTCCAACATCATACAATCATCCTTATACACATCATATCAATGTGCTCTGCTACTTATCAACATCATCAACAATTATGTCAGTCTGCATGCATCATCATCATCAAGGTCTGTCTAAGCATAAGATCACCAACAAGTTCTTTAACATCATCATAGGGTATGCTTCATCAAAGTGCACAAGGCATGTCATCATCAAGGTATGTATACATCTTAACATTCAATCACAAAATTCTGCTCATTAATCTCATCAATACTGCTGCAACACTCTTCTGCTCAAGTGCATCAACTTTGCTTGTCAACACTGATCATCAACTGTACTACTCAAGGTTCATGTCAAGCACAAGGGTCTACCCATCATCTAGTCTGCTCTTATGTTGTTCAAGCATCATATTCATCAACAAATCTTCATTATCAATAGGTGCATCAAGCATGCATAATTAGGCATCATCATAGAACAAGGCACTCATCATCATGTACAAGTGTGCATATATGTCTTCTCTCATCATTATATCCTATATCATTATCAAAGCATAATCTACATAGCATGACTGAATATGGAATTATCATGCAACTTCACACTTCATAAATACACCACTGAGTATACCACGTTATCTTTCAAACATCTCATATTCATCCTGTGTGTCAAGCTATCAGAGGACTGTTAGTAACCTTAGATGTCCAAAGAAGACACTACTATAGATGACCTAGTTTATCATCACAAATTGCATCATTATCATCAACAAGGTATATCACCATCCAGCTCTGTATCATCATAGGTTATGTAACATAGTCTATAAAGGTGCATCATCATCTTATATCCTCATCATCTCTACTCATCACATCAACTCTACTGTAACACTGCTTGGTTTGCTCATCAACAATGATGGTTACTTCATCACACTGGGGCATAAGCCTCTTGTACAAAGTCCTTCAGATTTCTCATCTGGGTTGTATTAATCTATTGTAGAAGGCCTTAATATTCTTCAAAACATGTCACTGTATCATTTACTGTATCATGTTACTTGCTTTTTTTGTCAACATCATGTTAAAAGCAATGTTGTCAGGTACATCTCTGTCTAGTACACTTGTATCACTGTCATGTCATACCAATTATAACTCTCACATTAACCATTTCCAAGCCAAGTACTGCCACTCTCTAATAAATATTGGACAAGCCTTCCAAGTACCAACTTCTTTTCGAAAACAATTCTTCAACAACTCAGTACTCAAGCAAATAATGTTTATGAGTGGGTCCATAAATACCCAGTCTCTTGTCAATCTTATATTTGTTCTAATTTGAGAATTCTATCATAGACATTCTAGTAATCTTGAGTGACCTTCGCACTTAGCCTAGCAACTGACATGTTCCAAAGCTTCAAGAAATAATGAATATACAAAACAATCATACATACCACTCAAACTTTTTCCAAACCTTTTCTCTAAGAGCCAGCATTAGAACAAAGTTTGGACTTGTTTTGATCACTGTACAAAACTTTACTGTTGTCTCAAAGCTTAAATACACAGAAGAATCCAAACTTTTCTATGGGTAGCCCCGTGATCATCTTTTTCACACTATGACATTTAAATCTGACTGTCTTAACCAAGTACTGTGACTCTCCTTGCACTGTTGCTGTCCTTAGAATGATACCCAAAATTTCAAGAGAAAATAAAAGAAAAAATTCAGACTTATAAACAATATATCAAACTTAAAAATTATGTCTGTTGTTTTCTATCTCAGGCTGCAACACTTTTTCTTTGTGGCTGCCACAGTACCCATGAATTTCCTCAATGTAATGATGTTTTTTTCTCCACCCAAAATTCAGAGAGGATCTCCCACACTTTTTACCACAGAAAATGCTCCTTCTACACGATCAACTAGCTGCTGCAAATTTGGGACAAGACAAGCTGCAATTCGGGTTGTGCAAGCTTCTAAACCCCAAAATATTAGTCCTTGAAAAAATTGGGTCTGTGTTTTTTTTACCTCTCTGTTGCCTCTGAATTTCCACATTAAACTTTGCCTCAGTCCACCACAATCATGAAAATTTCAGAGAAACACAATCGAAATTCCTCTCCATAGTTTAATGTCATATATCCACCCAAATTCAGAGAGTTTAAAAGTTGATTGTGGCTATCAAAAATATCTTACTGATCCTGCGTTTTTATCAGCCTGCTCCTACGTTTTCCTCAGTGGACTGCTCCTCCAAAACTTGCCTCAGTCAAACCTCTGAATTTAACCTCAGAGCTCTTTCCAAAATTCACACATCAAAATGAGGCGGATTGCCTCTTATTTGTACACATTTCTCATTAATTTGATGTAGCCAACTAGTCAAAAATAATTTATTTTTGGAGCCAACTTCAAGATCAATTAGGTATGAATTTTTATTTTATATTTTTAATATTTAATTTGAATTTAAATCTTATTGGGGTCAACCTTCACATCATCATTTCCAAGGGTTTTACAAGCCATAAGGGCTTCATTAAGGATCTCATTATCAAGGTTCCATTTAACCATCCATATTCACAAGGGGCCACAAACAAGGGTTGTTTTTTTCTTCCATAAGTAAGTGGTTTCACACACACATGAGCCTCTTCAAAAAGCTTCTTCATCAAACCTTCATGCAAGTTCATGGCCATCCATCATATAAGTGGGTGGAAGTTCTTCTTTATGCACTTAGGACCATATTTAATAATTATCATCTCCATCAAGGCTCATCATGCCATCTAACCATATCAAGTGCTAGTAGTGGGATCCATGACCTTTGCAAGGGCATCAAGGTCTTCATCAAGGGTTCCAAGTCTTCATGGGATTCTTCAACATACCAAGGACATGTTAATGGGTTCCATAACATGTCAAGGATCTTATAAGGTCATCATCATCATATAAGAGCTTCGTGACCCTGTCAAGGGTTGCAAGGTCATCAAACCACTCAACGTGGGTCCAAGGACTTCTTCAGGGCTTCTTCATCCACCCCAACAACACCATGAGGCCTCCAAGGGACAAAATCCATTGTGCCATCACTTGTGGGGTATATGGTCCTTCTTTTGGGGTATCATGACACCATCAGAGCATAAATGACCATAGAATGGGTCATTAATGCTTCTCCAAGCCATTTAGGGCTTCTCCATCATCTACCAGGGCTTCAAGACCATCTCCAAGTTCTTCAATGTCTTCAGCATCATCAGCAAGATCTTCAACATATTCAGCAAATTGGTGACTTCAAGATCCAACCTTGTGGGTACAGGGACCTTGTCAACTGGGTACAAGGTGCTTCAAGGCACAAACCCACTCTATAAGGGGTCAAGGCACTACAGGTGGGACTTGGTGGCATCAATGACATCCCATGGGGCCACTGCAAGTCCATGTTGGCATCAATGACAATTTCATCGACAATCTCCCCTTTTGTCATTAATAACAACAACTCATGCTCCCCCTATGAGCATGCTCCCCTTTTGTCTGCATCTCTCCCTTTGTCTTCATCTCTCCCCCTTTGGAATCAATGGAAAAGGGTGTCCACATACATGTATCACTAATCATTGGTATTTTCTCCCCTATCAACATGCATGATCCTAGGACCTATTTGTATACCTAGAGTAACCATCCTTTCTCCTTTGAGTTCATTCTCTAGCCTCATGAACTCAAGGTTTGTTAAGGTGTTTGAGAGACCTTACACTTGGCTTTCCATATGGCATCCATCCTCCTTGCTCTGATCAACCTCTCCTATCTATAACTTCTCAGTCTTCCTCATCCATACTTGCTTCTTGGCATCTATCCTTTGAGCATTTGTTCCTTCATTTGTACCGGCTTTCCTTGATGAGTTGTCTAGGTAACTTCTCAAGGATTGTTTTTGTGTACTCCAACAATCTTGATCTTTGTGCCTAAGGCCACTGCAGCTATAACACCTCATCATATGACAATGTGCAGCAATGTGACCAACATCTGGCTAAGCTATTGGAACTTCCAACACTTATTTGATCAACTTCATTTCTCCATGCTTGAGAGTGTCCCTGACTGTGGCCATTTGATTCTGATCTTCAAATATTCTTACTGATGTATATGAAGTACTCCTTCTTAGTTGACTTCTTTGACTTGCACATTCTCGGGATTTATGGCCAAACCCACTGCAGGTGTAGCATCTCAATGTGTGACATGTGGCAACAACATTTCTGACTTGATTACATTTCCAACATCTGATTGATTCATTGGGGCTTCCACCACTTCTTACGTAGATTCTACAATCCACAGGTTTATGACCATAGTTAGAACAAAAATAACAATAACCATTGAAGCCACTTTCATACCTAGGTCTTGGAGTTGTTTCTTTTATGAAGTTGCTTTAAGGAATAGACCTAACTCCTTGTTTCATATTTGAACTTCCAAAGTCCTTGTTGTCATGTGCAGGTGCATGGGGAGAAACTTTGGACATTGATGTACCTGCTTCTGAAGTCTTCAGAGACCAAGTGTCATCTTTTGATTTTTCTTTGTTCTTCTTGTAACCAAAACTAGTTTTGTCGAGTGGAGATATTTGGAAATCTAAGATCTTATCTAGGACAATTGAAATTTCTTGGAACTTGACAGAGAAGCTGTTGAACTTCTCATGATGCTTTGATTTTTCAATCTTCTTTCTGAGATTGATAATCTCAAACTCATGCTTCTGATTTGTCACTTCTTTTTCTTCCAATTGATCTCTTAATGCTTCTTCTATTCTCTTAGCTTCTTCTAGCTGAGTTTTCAGATCAAGATTTGCCTCTCTTGCTTCGTCAAGTATTTTTGAATATTTAACATGGTTCCTTTGTTCTAGGGTTAGATCGATCAAATCAATCTTTAGCTTTTCTTTTTCTTCTTCCTTTTCCTTCAACAATTTCAGCCAACCTACTCCTTCATGTTTATGTTTTGTAAGAAACTCCTTTAGTTCAACATTCTACTTTTGTATACTATCCATATAATCAAAGGTTGTCGTCTTAAACATCTTGTAATCATATTGATTAATATAAACTTTGTTCAAGAACCAATCAGCTCTGAGATCTATGTTGCATACATAGTTTATAATTCTCTGTTTATATTTCAACATTGCTTCATCATCATCTGCAAGAACCTTCTCAATTTCATCACACAATCTATCATAATCACAAGAGTTCATACCTTTACTAGAGTCCTCTTCTTGTTTGTCTTCTTCTTGATTGAGCTCTTTTTGGGTCTTGTCTTCTAATTCCTAATCTGTCTTTTCAGCTTCTGGTCTTCCCTTCTGATACTCACTCTCCAACTTGAACCATAGGTATTTTGCTGAAGTGTACTCTCCTACACTGAGCTGGGAAGTCCATCCATGATGAACTTCAAGGCTGTAGTGTTTTCCTTATTTTCTTCCTTCTGTGCAACTAGTTTTCCTTTCTTGTTTGATGTAGAGGGTGGATTGATAACAATTTCCCAAATACCAAAATTCTTCATATAAGCCTTAATTTTTCTCCTCCAACTGAAATAATATGTAATATCAAGTATAGGCACGTGGTTTCTTGATGACTCTTTATTTTCGTCCATTATGTCTAAGCATCTCCTTCAAGCTTGCTAGGATTGTGACAAAGGCCGACTCTGATACCAATTGTTAGACACTGAGAGGGGGGGTGAATTAGTGTAAATCCAATTTTAAAACTTTTCTTAACTTGTCATAGTTAACTACCAATTCATCATTCTACCAATTTCATAATCATTTCATAAACATCTTTCACTTCATCATTCACATATCATAAGCATTTGAACCATCAAGAACCATAACACAAAAGAACACAACACCATATAATTTTGTAATCTTTTTGTATTAGTTTTGGACCGGCTACAACTGTGAGGTAAAATCAACACATACTGATATGAAGAGCACCTATTCTACATCTAGGACCCTGCCTGGTTTTCTTAGACCCTTCTAAGAAGGGTTTGAGGTATCCTAACCTCAAATGTAAGTCAAGATTGCATTTACAATTTAAGCTCACTGTCTCAACACATTTTCATCACTGTCACATCACACCAGCACTTATCTCTAGCACCTCTTCAATCAACATTAACATACTGTCTCATCAGTTGTTCATCATCATTCTGTGAGGCACATCATTCTGACCATAACCATGAATATATCATATTGTCCATCAAATTGCTGCCAGCATCATACAATAATCCTTATACACATCATATCAATCTGCTCTGCTGCTTGTCAACATCATCAACAATTATGTCAGTTTGCATGCATCATCATCATCAAGGCCTCTCTAAGCATAAGATCACCAACAAGGTCTTTAACATCATCATAGGGTATGCTTCATCATAGTGCACAAGGCATGTCATCATCAAGGTTTATATACATCTGAACATTCAATCACAAAAGTCTTCTCATTAATCTCATCAATACTACTGCAACACTCTTATGCTCAAGTGAGTCAACTTTTCTAGTCAACACTGATCATCAGCTGTACTGCTCAAGATTCATATCAAGCACAAGGATATGCCCATAATCTAGTCTACTCTTATGTTGTTCAAGTATCATCTTCATCAACAAATCATCATTATCAACAGGTGCATCAAGCATGCATAATTAGGCATCATCATAGAACAAGGCACTCATCATCATGTACAAGTGTACATATAGGTCTGCTCTCATAATTATATCATGTATCATTATCAAAGCATCATCTACATAGCATGCATGAATATGGAATTATCATGCAACTTCACACTTCATAAATACACAACTGAGTATACCGCTTTATCTTTCAAACATCTCATACTCAAGTTGTGTGTCAGGATATCAGAGGACTGTTAGTAACCTCAGATGTCCAAAGAAGTCACTGCTATAGATGACATAGTTTATGATCACAAATTTCAGCATTATCATCAACAAGTTCTATCACCATCCAGCTCTGTATCATCATAGGTTATGTAACATAGTGTGTAAATGTGCATCATCATCTTCTATCCTCAACATCTCTTCTCCTCACATCAACTCTGCTATAACACTGCTCGGTTTGCTCATCAACAATGCTGGTTACTTCATCACACTAGGGCATAAGCCTCTTGTACAAAGTCCTTCATATTTCTCATTTGGGCTATATTGATCTATTGTAGAAGGCCTTACTCTTCTTCAAAACATGTCACTGTATCATTTACTGTATCATGTTACTTAATTTTTCTGTCGACATCATGTTAAAAGCAATGTTGTCAGGTGCATCTCTGTCTAGTACACTTGTATCACTGTCATGTCATGTTGATTGCATGGGCAGACCCGGGTTTACTATAATTAATCAACAACACCCCAAACTCACTGGCCCTTTCGGCGACAGACCGCGAAGCGATCTGAAGTCTCACCCGAAGTGAATCTAATGGGTTGGCCAAGACTCAAGTGTCTTGGACCAGGTTCTGTGCATCCTACTTCTTTTCTCTTACTTCTGTGCGCCACTAGGTCAACTAGCTCTGCGCATCGCACGTCCCCTTCTACTCGCAGCACTTTTACTCGTGCAATGCTTAACCGCGCGCAAGTTGCACGATTTCCTCTCGCGTCGCACAACTTCCACTTACTCACAATATTCCCAACCTTACCGCATCTCTACGCACCGCGGAACACCCATCCTCTCCTCAACGCTAAGCCCTCAGCTCGCAGTCTCATGCACCGCAGCTCCTCTGCCGGTGCGATACCGCCTCTCTGCGATATTTTACCACTATGACTTTGCGCTCTTAGCGTTGACTGTGCCGATGTGCGAACTCTACTTCTCAGAAGTATATTGTGAGTAACTGGTCATTAGAGACAGACATAAAGGAGTCTTTAAATAGCCTACTGAAATGCTTCAACTTATCTTTATCCTCTTGCATTATCATGAGCAGAACAATACATACATTCATCTACTGCTACTATCATTATATGCATAATAACCAGTAACAATAAGCAAATACAATCACATTCATACAACACATAACACGCAGATTTAACGTGGTTCACCCCCGGGATGGGAGCTACATCCACCAAACTGTGCTTCTATTATATATCTTGAGGGAAGTTAGCACAGTCTGTTGCACTGCATATGCAGCACGAGGTCTCTTCTAGACCTCTGGTCTATCTCTATGTTTCCTTTCTTCCAATATATCCTTCCCTCTCTGTTCTCTCTGTGAATGGTTACATACAGACTCAAATGACTCACAGACAACTAGGTGTCTGGCTCGTTACAACACAGTCTGTTTGACTGATTCCTGAGTCTACAAAACTATCAACTGACCAACTATCTAACTGACTGATTAGCTAACCCTTTACAATACAAAAATGCAAGATTTTATAGGCAGCCCGAAGGTCGTGCCATTACAACACTATGGGCCTGTCCCAACAGTAAACCCATACCCTAAATAGTGACAGTCGGTCCTCGCTGTCCTTGAGGTAGCCGCTTCCCGTCACACCGCAGCTCTCTGCAGTCTTCCATGCTTCCCGGCACTGACCATGGGTACTATGCACCGCTTCTCTTTCTGTCCTTCGCCTTCAATGCTTGAGCCTCGTTGCTCCTTCTTCTTTATGAGGGTCGCTGAGCCCTCCTGTCTTCCATCGCTGCCTTCAATGCAGTGGTTGAGCTTTCTTCTCTCGGCCGCTCAGGTACCGTTGCCTTCTTGACTCTTCTATCCCAAAATTCATGGTTTCCAGCTCTGCTCTCCAGCTGGAAATGTGCTACGGCGTCGTAGCTCCACCCTGTCCTTTTTCCGCCAAAACTTCTCTCTTTCCGCCAAAACTAGCAGCTTCTTCTGTAGCTGCGGGGTCCTGCTCCAACATGTCATATCAATTATGACTCTCACATTAACCATTTCCAATCCAAGTACTGTCACTCTCTCATAAATATTGGACAAGCCTTCCAAGTACCAACTTCTTTTCGAAAACAATTCTTCAACAACTCAGTACTCAAGCAAATAATGTTTATGAGTGGCTCTATAACTACCCAGTCTCTTGTCAATATTATCTTTGTTCTAATTTGAGAATTCTATCATAGACATTTTAGTAATCCTGAGTGACCTTCCCACTCAGCCTAGAAACTAACATGTTCCAAAGCTTCAAGCAATAATGAATATACAAAACAATCATACATACCACTCAGACTTTTTCCAAAGCTTTTCTCCAAGAGCCAGCATTAGAACAAAGTTTGGACTTGTTTTGATCATTGTACAAAACTTTACTGTTGTCTCAAAGCTTGAATACATAGAAGGATCCAAAATTCTTTGTGGGTATCCCCATGATCATCTTTTTCACACTATGACATTTAAATCTAACTGTCTTAACTGAGTACTGTGACTCTCCTTGCACTGTTGTTGTCCTTAGAATGATACCCAAAATTTCAAGAGAAAATAAAAGAAAAAATTCATACTTATAAACAATATATCAAACTTAAAAATTATGTCTGTTGTTTTCTATCTCAGGATGCAACACTTATTCTCTATGGCTGCCACGGTACCCATGAATTTCCTCAATGTAATGATGTTTTTTTTTCACCCAAAATTCAGAGAGGATCTCCCACACTTTTTACCACAGAAAATGCTCCTTCTACATGGTCAACTAGCTGCTGCAAATTCGGGAGAAGACAAGCTGCAATTTGGGCTGTGCAAGCTTCTAAACCCCAAAATATTAGTCCTTGAAAAATTTGGGTTTGTGTTTTTTTTACCTCTCTGCTACCTCCGAATTTCCAAAGTAAACTTTGCCTCAGTCCACCACGGTCATGAAAATTTCAGAGCAACACAACCAAAATTTCTCTCCACAGTTTACTATCATATAACCACCCAAATTCAGAGAGTTTAAAAGTTGACTGTGGCTGTCAAAAATATAAGACTGCTCCTACATTTTCCTTAGTGGACTCCTCCGAAATTTGCCTCAGTCAAACCTCTGAATTTTACCTCAGATCTCTTTCCAAAATTCACACATCAAAATGAGGAAGATTGCCTCTTATTTATACACATTTCTCATTAATTTTATGGAGCCGACTTGTCAAAAATAATTTATTTTTGTATTTGAATTTTTAATTTATTTTTGGAGCCAACTTCAAGATCAATTAGGTATGAATTTTTATTTTGTATTTTTAATATTTAATTTGAATTTAAATCTTATTGGGGTCAACCTTCACATCATCATTGCCAAGGGTTTTACAAGCCGCAAGGGCTTCATTAAGGATCCCATTATCAAGGTGCCATTGTAACCATCCATATTCACAAGGGGCCACAAAAAAGGGTTGTTTGTTTCTTCCATAAGTAAGGGGTTTCACACACACATGAACCTCTTCAAAAAGCTTCTTCATCATACCTTCATGCAAGTTCATGGCCATCCATCATATACGTGGGTGCAAGTTCTTCCTTATGCACTTAGGACCATCTTCAAGAATTATCATCTCCATCAAGGCTCATCATGCCATCTAACAATATCATGTTCCAGTAGTGGGCTCCATGACCTTTGCAAGGGCATCAGGGTCTTCATCAAGGGTTCCAAGTCTTCATGGGCTTCTTCAACATACCAAGGACATGTTCTTGGGTTCCATAACATGTCAAGGATCTTACAAGGTCATCATCATCATATAAGAGCTCCATGACCCCGTCAAGGGTTGTAAGGTCATCAAACCACTAAGCATGGGTCCATGGACTTCTTCAAGGCTTCTTCATCCACCTTAACCACACCATGAGGCCTCTAAGGGCCAAAATCCATCATGCCATCACTTTTGGGGTAGATGGGCCTTCTTATGGGGCATCATGATACCATCATAGCATAAATGACCACATAATGGGTCATTAATGCTTCTCCAAGCCATTTAGGGTTTCTCCATTTTCTACCAGGGCTTCAAGACCATCTCCAAGTTATTTAATGTCTTCAGCATCATCAGCAAGGTCTTCAACATCTTTAGCAAAGTGGTGACTTCAAGATCCAGCCTTATGGGTACAGGGACCTTGTCAACTGGGTATAAGGTGCTTCAAGGCACAAACCCACTCTGTAAGGGGTCAAGGCACTACAGGTGGGACTTGGTGGCATCAATGACATCCCGTGGGGCCACTACAAGTCCATGTTGGCATCAATGAAAATTTCATCAACATTTTGACCCCGATGCATTAAAAATACATGATATAAATATATGTTGTAAATAATCATGGTGCTGAGCTAAAGGCAAAGGCCCCACCATCAATTTGGTTGTGTTATGTTTCGGATTGGAATTATTGCCGATAGTATATCGGGATATAAAGAACATATTAAATTGTTGCATCATGTCACTATGCATTTTAATTAAATAACCCTGACCAGCTATGTCAATGCAACTAAATTGAAAAGGGCATGGTTTCCCAAGGATAGGGGTGGGAATTGTTAAACCTGGAACCCATGGGGAAAAGCCATGTGTCAGCCACTAAACTACTGTTAGTTGAGGGTAGTTATTTTCTGAGTAGTGGTGGGTGGAAGGCCTATCCACATGCACTCTCCTCCAACTGGGTCGTTCCATTCACATGGGGGAAAGGAAACCAACAGAAAACGCTTCCACTTTCCCACTCTCGAAATTTTTGGCTCACTCTCATGCAAACGGTCTTGGGGGTTCACCCTTCTCACACACCAAAATCATCATCAGATTTCCTCACGCAGGAGAATTTTCTCTTCACTGTCCAACTCATGTAGAGACACTGTTCATCCCCCTTTTTCCTCACTAATTGTTGTTCTGTGGGCATGTTCTTCCTTTGGCCTGTGCAGAGCATCGATGTTCCTTTCACATTATTGGACTGTGTATTGTCCCGTCCTTCATCTGTGGATCGTGTGCTGTGATTTTACTCACTGATCCTTGTTTATGGTCTCATCCACGTCTTGTTGACTATGATTCCCCATTTTTAAAGTGGTATCTATTGTAGGTTACCATTGTTGAATCATTTGGCCACGATAGGGCCAAGAACGATTCAGGTTTTGTTTCCCCTGTCAAAGTTGAAATTGTTGGTTTTGCTGCATGGATGCAGTTGTTGGTATTCGGATGGTAATGGAGTGGTGATGAGGGCATGATTTTATTGACAAACCTAGTGTTTTTGGGAACCACATAGATAGAGCTAGAGGGCTGGCTTTCTTCTCCACAACCCCTAAATAGCACTGGAAGGGAGGTCAGGGCCTGAGGGACTGCGCTGCAAAAAAAGGACTGGTTTCCTTGTGTTGGGTGTGTGTGGGTGTTCTAGAAGTCAAGCTAGTTCTGGTGTAGGTGTCCTTATCTCTTTGATGAACTTACCATATTGGCATTTAGCCTTTCCCAACTCCTGGATGGCCTGATAAACCCAACTGTGTTGGCTTGGCTGATCCAATGTTTGCCTGATAAACCCAACTGAGTTGGATTGGCTAAACTGTGTATTCATGATGTTTTGTGTATCCTTGTCTCTGTGTAAGCCTGCTAGTTCCTTATTCCTTGTGGAATCATGCCTGGCTTGGGGGTTGTAGCGTTGCTGAGATATTAAAGAGCATGCGAGCCTATGGTTGGGTGGAACGTTGCAGCGACATAGCTAGTTGCGGGACAGTTCTTATAAGATAAGTATTCTTGTCTATTTTAATTCTGTAGTTATGTTACTGTTAATGATTTATGATGAACATGTATATGAATGAATGTTGTTTTGCTTCCGCTGAATATATGTATGATTATTCATCTTAGTACTTTTTATGTTTTAAGCATTTACTTCAGATATTATACGTATGCACATGTTCATGGGGCTAGATGCTCGGATGTTGGGTGTTTAGTAGCATCCTCTTCACCAGTCGAAGGGTCAGGGACATTATAGTGTGGTATCAAAGCACTAGTTGTAGCATGGACCTGAATGGGCCATGAAGATACAGTGACAGAGCCTGTGTTGTAGCATTTGGGCCTCAGAGGGCCATGAAAGATCAGTTAACAGAGGCAGGTTTCCTACTGCCCAAAAGAAACCAGGAGGAAATGGGTGAATGACAGGAAAATTCACAAAACTTTTCTAAGTGCCAGAATTGTTGGCTCATTAGAAAACTTAGTGAGAATTTCTTCCAATGCAGCGAATCCCGTAGTCTGAAGGTCACCCAATAGACGACAATTGAAAGAAATTTGCAGAAAGGTTTTGTGTTCGTCGCCCGTCAAATCATCGGAGGACTAAGTGAGAAGGTCCTTCGACACAGTGGAATGTGTAGTCTAAAGACCACCTGATGTGGGTCGTCGGTGATTGGTGAAACATAAACGAGGAGATCGCCGAAACACCAGCAGAGAAGAGATGAAAGTTACAAATTTTGAAAATTTTTCTAAGTCCGACCATTGGCGATCGACGGAAGTTAGTTAATGAGACCATCGATGGACGCCGACCGGAAAAAAATTAAGGGTTGTGAAACCGCCGTTGCTGATGTCTATGGGACTAACCATCCAATGCCACAACTAGATGTTGCTCCAACCACCAATGCCGCAGTAGATAGTCGCTCCGACTGTCGATCGAAAAACCTTAGTTGTTGAAGCCACCGACACCGTGGATCTATTCAGTGTGGGATCACTGAAATGTAGTGGTTAAACCATATGACACCGCAGTTGCTATTTGTTTTGACCACCGACAGATTTATGGCCGCAGAAACTTCAGAAAGTTCGTTGGTCGTCGTTACAGAAGCCTAGAGAACTAGCCACCCGACGGGTAGAGGATCCGATCGCCGACGCAGTAGTGCTTAGAGGATCCGATCACCGATAAGGGTTTTTGCAGCGTCGATAAAGGACTCAGAAGCTTAGATGGATGTAGGTCCAAAACAGCAGAAGATGGTAGCTATTTGACCACTGATGAACAGCCCTTGGCATCATTGCTGCAGCGTAAGGCTTAATGGTTCTAATCATCAATAAAGTTCGGAAGGTTAGATGACTATGGACCTGATACAGTGGAGGAAAATAGATGAACAGACCGCTGATGAACATTTGGAAAAATTATTGGTTTTGGCCTCTGAAATGTTGCAACATTAGTTGGGATGAGACCCGATCCTGTACAAGGAAATTTGGGTTTTTCAAAGTGGATTTTTCAAGCAGTTTTCAACTGTTTTTCAGTGGATTTTTTAGTATACTGTCAGTAGATTACAGGGCTGAAAAAGAAAGGAATTTTTTGTGTGTTTAAGCATAACTATTAATTATATTTTTTTCTCCAGGAGAAGGTAAGTAGTTCTTATTTATATCAATATGTATGCATCTAATAGTTTTATATTTAACACATTTGCAAAATCATAGTTACCTTCAAGGGAAGTATTTCAAAAATTGCAGTTTGATTAACAAGTGGTGGTTCAGTTATGAGAACCCATGATGGATATGATGCTCGGGATTCTTACAAGCATGCAAGAGATGCCATGGGAGAAAATGTCTGTAATGGAAATGATGACATAGATTCTAATGGAAGGAGATTCCAAGAGACCCTGTCAGACGTTGTAGCCGCCATGAGAATCTTGATTAAGGCTCAAGAAGAGCAGCATCAGTTGAATGTTGCCATGTTGCAGAGTTTGACAGACTTGCAAAGAAAGATAGACTCTGGACAAGGTACAGCAAGACTAGAAGGCAGTAAGAATTGAGAGAGGATACAAGTTCATATTCTTGTAAAAGGAAAATAAGAAGACACCATAGGGATCTCTCTCGGGATGAATTTAAGACATCCAAACCTCCTACATTTGATGGTGAGGTAAATACTGAACAAGAGGCTGAAGCTTGGATTCTTGGGATAAAGAAGTACTTTCAAGTGCAGGACTATTCAGGAAACATGAAGGCAAGAGTTTCCATATTCAATCTGAGTGGAAGAGCATCCATTTGGTGGGAACACTTCAAGCAAGTAAAGAGAATCAATGAAAGGAGACTGAAGTGGAAACAGTTCAAGAAGTATTTCAAGCAGAAATACTTCTCTGACAAATATTACGATGACAAGATTAAGGAGTTCCATGAGCTGAGATTGGGATAGCAGACCATGGATGAATATGCAAATAAGTTCTTGGAATTGTTGAGGTATGTTCGGTACATCAAAGATGAAAAAGTGAAGGTCCAGTGGTTTCTGAGTGGATTTCCTTAGTCTTACAAAGATAGAATTGAGTTTTATGAACCAAAAACTCTTGAAGAATCCATAATGAAGGCTAAGTATTTCTATGAGCAAAGCAAGGGTAAACCTGACTACCATAAGGCCTGGAAGGACAAGAAGAATGAGAAGTTTGACCAAAGAAAGAAAGGTTTCAAACCTTCCATATTCAGGAATCAGTAGAAGCGGCCATCCCAAGCTGTGAGTAATCTAGTTGGAGTGATAGGTGGAAAGCCTAAAGATCCACAATAGAATAAAGGTCCACTCAAATGTTGGAAATGTGAAGGACCCCACTTGTGCAGATATTGTCCACTTGAGAATGAAAGTGCAAGGCCATATTATAACATTCCGGAAGTAGAAACAGTGGGTCAAGTAGCAAGGGAAATCCCTAAAATTAATGCAGCACTAGAGGACCGCCAAGCACATCACCAGTCAACTGTGGTTGAAATTGTAGGTAAGATTGTTGAACAATCTGCTTCTATTCTGATTGACCCTAGTTCTACTCATAGTTATATCACTCCTAGAGTAGTGGAGATTTGTGCTTTTAAGAAGGTAAAGCATGGGAAATCTTGGTTAGTTCAGCTAGCCACTGGGACTAAGAGAAAAGTCAGTGAAGTGGTAGATAAATGTCCATTGGTTTTGAATGGATTGATCACTTGTGTAGATCTAAATGTTCTACCACTTGGTTCCTATGATGTTCTCATTGGAATGGATTGGTTAGAAGATTAGAGAGTAAATCTTGACTATTACAGTAAGACTTTTGAATGCATGGATGAAGAAGGAAACCCAGTAGTTGTGAAAGGTATTCCAAATGTAATTTCGGTAAGGCAGGTTTCAGCAATGCAATTGAAAATGTTCTATAGGAAGGGTTTCCAGTTGTATGCAACTCATATTTTGGAGAAAACAGGGGATGAAACTCCTAGATTGGAGGACTATCAGGTGCTACAGGAATTCAAGGATGTGTTTCCTGACGAGATTCCAGGGCTTCCTCCAAAGAGGGACATTGATTTCACAATTGAACTTGTGCCAAGAGTAGCACCAGTGTCCAAGACACCCTACAGGATGAGTACACCGGAGATGCTAGAGTTGAAGATGCAACTGCAAGAGTTGTTGGAAAATAAGTATATCTGGTCGAGCGTGTCTCCTTGGGGAGCACCGGTTCTATTTGTAAATAAGAAAGATGGTACACGCAGGTTATGTATTGATTACAGACAGTTGAACAAGGTTACTTTGAAGAATAAATACCCTTTGCCTAGGATTGATGACCTCTTTGATCAAATGAGAGGAGCAAAGGTATTTTCCAAGATTGACTTGAGATCTGGATACCATAAGGTGAGAATCAAGGATGAATACATTCATAAGAAAGCCTTCAGGACAAGGTATGGACATTATGAGTTTGTAGTCGTACCATTTGGTCTCACAAATGCACCAGCTACATTTATGTGCCTTATGAACAGTGTCTTCAGCAGATATTTGGACAAGTTTGTTCTTGTATTCCTTGATGATATTCTTGTTTATTCTAAGAATGAGGAAGAGCATGAAGAGCATTTGAGATTGACATTGAAATTGCTCAAGGAACATCAGCTGTATGCAAAACTGAGCAAATGTGACTTCTACAGAGATAGAATTCAGTATTTGGGTCACATTATCTCAGAAGAGGGTATATATGTGGACCCTGAGAAGATTGAAGCCATTATGAATTGGTATACTCCAAGAAATGTGACAGATGTAAGATCTTTTATGGGACTTGCAGGATACTACAGGAGATTCATTGAGGGATTTTCCAAGGTTGCACATGCCATCACTTCTCTATAAAAGAAGGGGGTAAATTTCGAATGGACTTCGAGGTGTGAAGAAAGCTTCCAGCGGTTGAAGCATCTTCTCACTAGTGCACCCGTATTGAAAGTTGCAGATCCAGAGAAATATTTTGTGGTATGTAACGACGCATGCGAACAAGGGCTTGGAGGAGTCCTCATGCAGAACAACCACATGATATGTTATGAGTCAAGAAAGCTAAAGGAGCATGAGAAGAACTATACCACTCATGATCCCTAACTTGCATCCATATTACATGCTCTCGAGATGTGGAGACATTATTTGATGGGTAGAATATTTGAACTCAGAACAGACCATTATGGTCTAAAGTACTTGTTTGACCAGCCTACTCTGAATGTTAGGTAGGCGAGATGGTTGGAATTTTCATGCAAGTTTGACTTTGAAATCAAGCACATAAAGGGGAAAGAGAATAAGGTAGCTGATGCACTCAGCAGGAAGGTGCAGGAAATGCATGTGGCACCTCTTAGTATTTTCTAATCAGATTTGAGGTAGCAGATTGTTAATGATACTGCTGGAGATGAATTGTATGAACAGGTAAAAGACAAATTGCAGTAGCAAAGTCTTGAGAAGAGGTATGAGGGATATAAATTGAAAGAAGATGGAATTCTTACTTATAAAGGAAAAATTATATTCCAAATGTAGCAGATTCGAGGAGAGTTGTTATGGATGAAATCCATCAAGCTTCGTATTCTGGCCACCCAGGATATCAAAAGACAATTGCTACAACTAGAAAGCAATACTTTTGGCCAGGAATGAAAAAGGACATGGCTGAATACATTTCAAGGTGCATGAAATGTCAACAGGTAAAGGTTGAGCATCAACACCCTATAGGTTTGTTACAGCCTTTGCCAGTTCCGAAATGGAAATAGGAAGTTATTTCCATGGATTTTATTACAGGATTGCCGATGACTTGGAGACAACATGATTCCATCATGGTTGTGGTAGACAAGTTGACTAAGGCAGTGCATTTTATACTGGTGAAGTCTATGCATAAGAATGATGACATTGCAAAGATATTCATGAAGGATATTTTCAAATTGCATGTCTTGCCGAAAGCAATAGTCTCTGACCAAGATGTCAAGTTCACTTCCAATTTTTGGAAGTGGTTGTTTGTAGATTTGGGTACAAAGCTAAACTTCAGCACTACCTACCATCCTCGAACAGATGGGCAAACAAAAAGAGTTAATCAAGTGCTTGAAGATATGCTTCGCATGTATGTGATGGACAAACCAACCAAGTGGGAAGATTACTTACACTTGGTAGAGTTTGCTTATAACAATGGACAGCAGACATCCTTGGGGATGAGTCTGTATGAAGCTTTGTATGGAAGAAGGTGTAGGACACCAGTGACTTGGGATAATCCAGTGAACAGGGTTGTGTTTGGACCAAAATTGCTCAAAGAAATGGAGCAAGAGGTTGTAAAGATCAGGGAGAATCTGAAAGCAGCACATGATAGACAGAAAAGCTATGTAGATAAGCATAGAGTGAACAGAGTGTTCAGTGTTGGGGATAATGTCTACCTTAGAGTGAGGGTAAGGAAGAGTTCCTTGAAGCTTGGAAGTTGTGCCAAGCTGTCACCAAGATATTGTGGGTCATTTGAAGTGCTTGAAAGAATAGGGCCAGTTGCATATAGACTTGCATTTCCTTCTAGTACTAGAGCTCATAATGTTTTTCATATTTCTTTGCTTAAGAGATATGTACATGATCCTAACCATGTAATACATTGGGATGTGATTTAGGTGGAACCCGAGGGAGAGTTCCAAATTGAGCCAATGCACATCCTCGACAGGAAGGTCACAATGCTCTAGAATCGAGCCATGGGGTAGGTAAAGGTGCAATGGGAGCACTACAGACCTGAAGAGGCTACGTGGGAGTTGGAGGATGCCATGCGAGTGGCACATCCATTTTTGTTCAATTCTGTGGAATACTGAGACGATACCAGTGTAGCATTTTGTTCAATTTTGTAAAGCACCAAGGACGGTGCTATTGAAGGGGGAGGGGAATGTAACACCCCAGTTTTGAACTGAACGCATTAAAAACACATGATATAAATATATGTTGTAAATAATCATGGTGAGGATCTACAGGAAAAGGCCCCACCATCGATTTGGTTGTGTTATGTTTCAGATTGGAATTACTGCCGATAGTATATCAGGATATACGGCACATATTAAATTGTGGAATCATGTCACTATGCATTTTAATTAAATAACCCTGACCAGCTATGTCAATGCAACTAAATTGAAAAGGGCATGGTTTCCCAAGGATAGGGGTGGGAATTGTTAAACCTGGAACCCATGGGGAAAAGCCATGTGTCAGCCACTAAACTACTGTTAGTTGAGGCCAGTTATTTGCTGAGTAGTGGTGGGTGACAGGCTTGTCCACATGCACTATCCTCCAGTTGGGTCATTCCATTCACATGGGGGAAAGGAAACCAACATAAAATGATTCCAATATCCCACTCTCAGAATTTTTGGCTCACTCTCATGCAGACGGTCTTGGGGGTTCACCCTTCTCACGCACCGAAATCATCATCATATTTCCTCACACAGGAAAATTTCCTCTTCACTATCCAACTCACACAAAGACACTGTTCATCCCCCTTTTTCCTCACTGATTGTTGTTTTGTGTGTATGTTCTTCCTCCGGCCTCTGTAGAGAATCGATGTTCCTTTCACATTATTGGACTGTGTATTGTCTTGCCCTTCATCTATGGATCGTGTGCTGTGATTTTACTCACTGATCATTGGTTGTGGTCTCATCCACGTCTTGTTGAATGTGATTCCCCCTTTTTAAAGTGGTATTTTTTGTACATTACCATTGTTGAATTGTTTGGCCATGATAGGTCCAAGAACGATTCAGGTTTTGTTTCCCCTGTCAAAGATAAAATTGTTGGTTTTGCTGTATGCATGCAGTGGTTGGTTTTCGGACGGTAATGGAATGGTGATGAGGGCCTGATTTGTTTGACAAAGCTAGTGTGTTTGGGAATGACACAGACAGAGCTAGAGGGCTATCTTTCTTCTCCACAACCCCTAAATGGCATTGGAAGGGAGGTCAAGGCCTGAGGGACTGCACTGTAGAGAAAGGTCTAGTTTCCTTGTGTTGGGTGTGTGTGGGTGTTCTAGAAGTCAGGCTAGTTCTAGTGTAGGTGTCCTTGGCTCTTCGATGAGTTCACCAACTTAGCATTTAGCCTTTCCCAAATATTGGATGGCATGATAAACCCAACTATGTTGGCTTGGCTGATCCAATGTTCACCTGATAAACCCAATTGAGTTGGCTTGGCTGAACTATGTATTCCTGATCTTTTGTGTATCCTTGGCTATGTGTAAGCCTGCTAGTTCCTTATTCCTTGGGGAATCATTCTTGGCTCAAGGGTGGCAGCGTTGCTAAGAGATTAAAGAGCACGTGGGCCTATGGTTGGGTGGAACATTACAGCGATGTAGCTAGTTGCAGGACAGTTCTTATAAGATAAGTATTCTTGTCTATTTTACTTCTACAGTTATGTTACTATTAATGATTTATGATGAACATGTATATGAATGAATGTTGTTTTGCTTCCACTGAATATATGTATGATTATGCATCTTAGTACTTTTGATGTTTTAATCATTTACTTCAGATATTATACATATGTACATGTTCATGGGGCGATATGCCCAGATGTTGGGTGTTTAGTAGCGTCCTTTTCGTCGGTCGGAGGGTCAGGGACGTTACATAATTTAACACACAACCTTATTTCTCTTGACTTCTTTCCTACTGGAACCAAATTAGGCACCCATTTGGAATGTCGAACTCTGAAGAGAATCTTTGCATCTAGTAACTTATTTACCTCATGTTCGATTAAAGGTTCCAACTTTGGATGCATTTCCCTGAGTTGTTGTTGAAATGGTTTTATGCTTGTTTTAATTGGAATAGTGTGTTGAATAATGCATGTATCATATGTTTTTAGGTATTCATATGTTCAGGAGAATATAAATTTATATTGCTGAAACAACTTAATAAACTGGCTCCTTTCTCCAGGAGAGCAACGATTTCCCAAGTTTACATACTTGGGCTCAGCTTTCATCCCTAAATTTATCAACTCATATTGCATAGATGAATTGTTGGTTTTGATGTTGGCTTTTTTTTCTGAATTTTTTATGCAAATCGAACAATCCTTCAACTTTGCTCACTCCTTTGGGCATGAAATTTCCTTTGGTTGCCTCTCCATTTTTTAAATCTTCTTGATTTTCTTCATCATCATTTATAGATTATTTGAAAACTCCATCATTTGATAGAAAACTAACAATATGTTCATCATCATCAAACACACTCCAATTCGTGATATTATCAGCTACTGATGGCCTAAAAATAAGTTCAATAGAACACTTATGATTAGTTGGCACTAGGCTAGAAGCATAAGTAACTAAAAATCAGTTGTAGCAATTTTCTAATCTAGGAATTGAGTTTATATTAAATGCATTGAAATGTGCTATCAAATTTCATACTTCAGCTTGATATATTTTTAGCTATGGTGATAAACAATGAATTGTGTCTCTAAATTTCCTATCCACTATTTTAGAATCATTGAAAACTTTTCAATTTTTTCATTAAGTTCAATGGCTTCTTCAGGCCCTGGACTAGAGCTTCATATTCAGTGGTATTTTTTGTCCATTCAAACTCTATCCTACAAGAGAGGAATTGTTTATTCTTTTCAGGATCAATCAGGACACAACTAGCTCTTGATCCCTATTGTGTTTTAGAACCATCAAAATATAAAAACCAAAACCTATCTTCTAGCTCTACCTTGTTAGTATCATTTCCTATGTTAGTGACTAAATTTACTATGTTACATTCAATATCATCAGTCCCTGAAAATTGAAAGAGATAGGATTGTGTGTCTAATTCACAACTGACTTCTTCAGCTTGGTAATTCCCTAGATCAAGCTCTAAAAAGTAGTTTCCCAAAACTGAAGACGATAAATTTACATGCACATTCTTTCCTTCCAACTGAGTTACATTATGTTTCATATGTGGTTCCGTCAATATATTAATATGATTTTGACTATTTTGGTATGGAAGACACATGTGAGACCAATTGGTTGCAAAGTAACCATTAAGTTTTGTTGACCAGTCCCTGCTCAATATCAAATCCATAAGCTTCCATTTTATCTACTACCATAATATCTATGAACTGGAAAACTCTAGGATTTGCAAATAATCGAATTAGCACATCTTTCATTTCCCCTATCACCTTAACAACAGGCCTATCCAGTTGAATTATCCAAGAAGGGGACGGTGTTGGTTGACCATTAATCTTCTTACATATAGAAAGAGACATAACATTGGATGAGGCTCCAAAGTCTACCAAACAATTATGTACATTGTGATTAAAAATATCAAATGATAACAAAAATGAAAAAGTCTGAGATTTATATTTTCCACCAATGCTTGCTTCACTAATTTCAATGTCAGAGTCAAGAACTTCGGAAGTACTGGTGATTTGTTGTTCAAAGGCCTCCAAAAGTGTCTTCCTTTGCTGAGGAAATTTAAATAATTCAAATAAAGGGATATTTGATTTAGTTTTCTTAATCTCTTCCACAATATCATACCCCATGTCATTTTCAACCAAGCCTCTCTTAGTGCCTTCCATTTTGTTTTCCAAGGTCTTCACAAGTTTTTCAACCACTAGATTTGTTTCTTTGATGTTTACCAAATTAGACTTAGGTAATGTTTGAGTAGTGGCGATAATTTTCTTCATGTTTTATTTTATCTTCTTTATTTTAGGAAGCACTAAAGTTTCATCCACCACCCATCCTTTACTTCTAGTCATAATATTAACTGGTGACACTTGAATTTCCTCAATAGGATCTTCTTCGTTCAACCCCAATGTGGGTTCCCAATTGCATAATACCATCATGGTTTCTTCATTTTTTTCTTTTGGATCATTGGTTTGGTATTCTTCTACCTTAGGTTCTGTCAATTGGGAATATAATAGTTTATTCAGAACCAAATTCATTTAGTTTATCCACTATAAGAAACATTTTTTCACAATGATGCTCTTGATGGAAAGTACAGAATGGGACAGCGTGCATTTGTTTTGAACCTTCTTCTTCAGAACTTACCTTTACTTGTTCTTCAAGAACAAAATCTTCAGGAAACTTAGTTTCAAATGTATTATCAACGGAATAATTTCTTGCAAACTGAATTCCTCTACCAGCCATGCATTGGCGGCCCTCCTTCTAGCACTAAATCTGTTGATGCCTGGAAAAACTCCAAGTATCAACAGTAGGGATTCTCCCCGGTGATCAATCCCAACTAGATCGTCCATTGTTTGGTATGGAGAACCCGTATGGTTAATAGTCTGGATACCGTAGGTCTAAAGTTGTTTTAGTATTTACCAATTAGGGCATGATCCACCATTTATGTAATTTTCTTTAAATGAATTAAATGCAAATTCCTAAGCTAAATTCAGGTGACTAATGAATAAGAACCTCACAAGTGATGCATAGGTTCTTACCTCCTGTCTCAATATTCTTTCTCCTCAATAACTTCTATAAATTTAAATCTAAAAAAATTTATTCTAGTCTAATATATTATATCCCCGTAAGGGGGGAATTTAAAAGAATTAGAGAAATGTACTGTTATTATTCATAATAAATATCACATTTAACTATTCCAATTCCATATCCATAGTTACAATAGAAAGATTATCAAAGATGGCTTTGAAATAATGAAGCATTCATTACTCGATTTATGCACATAAATTTATACAAAAAGAAAAATCATTCAGTGTTCAAGAAATAATTCATAAGAATTCAGAACGATCTCACAGATGTACGGAAACAAAATAGAAGTAATTCCACATTTGATATTCCACACATTCCATGCAAATTCCTCTACAGTCCTTTCCCCAGCAAATTAGTCCTTCTTTATTAGTAGAAAAATGAGTTCTCCTTACAAATGATCTAGCCTCCTTGTGCTAGAAAAAAATCCCCTTCTATTCTACTATCTACCTCTATTTATAATACAATTACAATGACTCATCAACTTTTCTGACCTTAGGAATTCCAAAATTTTGTCTTGCAGTGATTTGCACTACAAAATGACAAAATACAAAAAATGACAAAATAAATAAAAATACAAAAGTCCTTAAGCAGGCCTAGCAAATATATCCCCCCCATGCATTGGATTCTTCCGCGATAGTCTTGTAATTTATGGGCTCCAACATCTGCATGATAACCTCATGCATGACCAACTGGGTCTCCACATTTTTCACCTTTTCTAGGGAGTATTTCTACACGTTCTCCAAAATGTGATTGACGACAGAAGCTTGCTCAATCCAAGTTTTAACATCCTCTTCATTGACCACTTCCATTTTCTTAATGTACTGTAGGTCTTCCTGTAGTCTCTCTTATAGATACACCAAATTTTGGTCCCTTTCTAGAAGATCAATTATATTTTCATCCAAAGAAAGTTGGCATTGATCATGAAATTGGCTTCTCCTATTATAGAACTCGGTACATTTTTACTGAGTTTTGTCGATTTCATTGTTCAACCTTATGAAATATTTTCTGCAAAACTCCAAGAGTGCCATTTCTATATTTATGCCTCCTATTTTTTTGTGGCATGTGTTCTAGAAATGTCAAATTAGCCTCCACCCAGGTTAGCTGGCTTCAAACCTTTTTTCCAAACTCTATTAGTTTTTTCCTAAAATTCAACGACTCAGTGGCAATTTCCTCTAACCTTGTTACTATCACCTTTACTTTGTAAATTTCATCTGAGATTTTAATTTGAATTTGGTGCCTCTTCCCTTGGATTTCGTAATCCTGGGCATGGAACAGAGTGATGTCTTGCTTGAGATCATTAGCTATTTTCAGCTAATTCTCCAGGGATCCCTTTTGTGTCACCAACTCTTCTACTTGGGTTTTTAATTCCCCAACTTGTTGTCATGCTATAGATTCCCTTGATTCCAATTATGAAATTTTGACTTCAAAATTTGTTTTCTCTCCTTCCATAATCATTACCTACACCTCCAAGGCATCCTTTTCTACCTCCAAAGCTTGATATCCCCTTTGGAGTATTTATTTTTTTGAGAGGGTAGCCTCATGCTTTCTTTTTAGTTCTATTCCTTCGCCTCTTGTCTTGACCAAAGTGTCTTTCAACTTGAGCATTGTTTCCTTTTCGTTCTCTACATTTTCCATTAAATAGTCAAATTTATCAGCATTGACTTGTGCAGCTGCTACATTCATAGAGGCCATGAACTTAGGTTCTTTATCAGTACTCTCCATGATGGTATTTTTGGTCACCATAACCACATCATCCTATGATCCCACTTTTAACCTTTTTTCAAACCTTCTAGTGATGGTATTTCTTGTCTTATCAAAAGAGATGGTATCTAAGAACACCACTGTGTGCTGCTTAGACAAATTGAAAGGAGTGAGCCCAATTTCTGTAAAGGGAATATGGCCACCTGTAATTGTACCACCTGATGAAGAAGGAGGACCCATTGGATCATTCTAAGCAGTTACTTGGTATAATTCTTCCCTAAGATTATCCTCTTCCTCCTTTTTTCTTAATTCTTCAGCCTCTTCCTCAGGTTCCTTTACATTTTTCTCTGCCTCTTATTTCCTTAATTTGTCTTCTTATTATTTATGTTTATGATCATCTTTTACTTATTTATTTTCAGCTTCTTCCTTCTGTATTATTTCTATCTCAGCTTGTTGTAACTTTAAGGCCTCTTATTTTTGCTTCTGCGGCTTCCTCTATGATGCACTGTTGTTGGTGCCACATTTCTTCTTGGATTGCTTGCTCAAATCAGTCATGTTGTTGGCTACTCTGTACACCTCTTCATCCTTATCAAAGTGATCTGAGTATTCATAGCATATCCCAACAATCATGCAATCTTCAACAACTTTTTGGGTACTGTCATTTCTATGGAAACTCTTCTCCCCAAAGTGAAAATTTTCCAAATATTTTACAAAATCAGAGGCACCTTTGACTTTAGTGAATTTGTAGCTTCCTATGCAAGAGGTTAGTGGTGAGAAGGTTTCCTTTTTCACTTCAGAGAGGAAGCTACCTACTCCATTTCTAAACAATTTCCTGACTGCTTCTTTATGGACTATATAGTCTATGGAATATTTGGGAAGTAGTGATGGGGATTTGGAGCCTCCATACATCCTCAATTATGTTCCTTCCTAAGAGAAAAATTAATCCCCATATTTGCAAATAATATCCATGGCATTATCTGACAATAAATTGGGATCTTTGAGGAAGATCCCCTCATATAGGGGCATTAGAAACTCTTCACAAATAAGCTTGTATAAACTTGTATACCTATACATCCATAGAATATTATAAGTGACATATACAGGGGTCTTGGTGTGTTTCCAAGTGCACCTAATCTTTGTGAATGGGTTTCTACACAAAATGCATTCAATCAAGTAGGAAACCATGTAAAATTATGACATTTTCTGAGTTATCCCTCCCTGTCCAGAAGCTACTCAATATTGTGTCTTCACAGTTGAAATTTTTTCCTTCAAAGGCCACGTAATATATTAGCAGGATCCAACGTAATTTATACACTTTTCCATTTTCTTGGACAAATATCCTTATCAACATCAAAGTTATGATCCTGAAAGGGGGTCGTAAGCTTGAGGACTCGTATTCGCCACTTGAAGAAGTTGCAGCTATAGCAGTACACTTATTCAATACATGATTATGCTATGCTCCATATTCAGTCTCTTTTTTGTTGAATTTTACATGCTACACTAGTAATTTTGTGAGTGTAATTGATTTATAGCTTGGGCTTAATTTCCACATGGTATCAGAGCCTTTGTAGATCGATTTCTCTCCTTCCATATTGCTATTGTAGGTTCGACATCACTGACTAGGAATGCATTTTTCTGGTTGAAGGGCACAATTACCTCAATATGGACCAATCTCAAAGGATCATCTTAACTCCATTAAATTATTTCGAATGGAAAGATGAGATGGAGATTTTTTTTATTAAAGGCCTTTAAAGGGTTACCATGGAAACTGAGGTAGAGACCAATGCAGCTATAGAGAAAATAAAATGGCACAATAAGAGGGATGAGGCCTATGATCTTTTGTGCTTGACCATTTCAAGAGACCTCCTCTTCCACCTTGATGGATTGACTTCACCTGATGAAATTTGGGAGAAGCTAGAGACTCTATTTGAAAATACAGGTTAAATGAGAGGACATCAACTTGAGAATGAGTCGATCTCACTGAGTCCCAGCAGATTTGAATCATTGCAAGTCTACTTTTCCAATTTTAAGGCCCTATTTATGTAGTTATAAGAGTTTGTAATTGAAAAGAAGGAAGAGAAACTAGATTTGACCATACTCTCAAAGCTTGGTTCTGACTACTCAGTGTTTGGTTTGACCTTCCATCCCACCAAATTGAAAACACGAGCCTGGAAGATGCCTAATCTTGTTGAATTCATGGAATCCCTCACTCAGGAGCAAGATAAATTGGTAATGATGGGCACCATCAAACCTTACAAAGACCAATATTTGGTTGTTGGATATTCGAGGGTGGAATCCAAAGGCAAGAAGAAAGCCAATTTAAAGAAGCCACTGAGAAAAAGTGATACAATTCAAATTCTCAAGAGGAGCCCTCAAGATCCAAGAATAACTTCCAGGAGAAGAAGAACAAAGGTGAAATGAGCAAGTGCACATACTATAGTAAGGGCTATCATCCTAAGAGATCTTGTATGAAAAAAGAAAATTAACATGTTGACCCAACTCCTAGAGAATAACAACATCTCCCTTCTTGAATGCACAAAGAAGAGGGAAGGAGGATCAAATTCATATGATAAGGAGAGAGTACATGCCTTGGCTTCCAGCACTTCAAGATCATCCACCTTCATCATTTATTCTAGAGATTCTAGATACATGGTTTTGACAAGAGATACTTTCTCCTCTCTTGATGATTCGAAAGGTCCAAAAAAAATTTTGGGAGATGAATTTCTTACTACTATTTTGGGGAAGGGTAGGATTGATCTATTTTGGGGAAGGGTAGGATTGATCTTGACCGTGGTTCCTTCAATGATGATTTGTATGTACCAAGCCTTATTTCTAACCTCTTGTCAGTGTATTAGATGACCCACACTGGGTCTCTTAAGAAATTCATATTCTCTCCCAATGAAGTAGAAATAACAAATATTTTGAATGGTAAAGTCATATAAAAAGGTGTTGTGGATCACAATTTGAAGGTATACAAGTTCTCCCATTTCCTACCTTTCTCAAACCACTCTTCTCTTCTCACTCGTGCTAATGAAGCAAGCAAGCATTGTCATCAGATATTTGGCCATATTAACTACAATTATATTTCATATTTGAGTGCCAAAAACATGGTCATAGGGTTACCAAAGATCAAGTTTTATAAGGGATTCTGTCAAGGTTACATCATAGGAAAACACCCAGAGAACAAGTATGAGAGAGCTAGTCATAATGCGATTGGATGATCCAGGTCACCCTCGCCTGGCTACGCAAGTACTACCCCTAGTGCAATGGAAGAGGTGTCATCATGGACATGGAACTCCTTGTTCCAATCGAGGAATACAAGGATAGGCGTCGATGCCATCTTGGCCTTCAGTGTGTCAAAACTCCCCTAACACTCATGATTCCACTCAAATTCAAAATCCTTCTTCAGCAGCTTCTCCATAGGGGCCGTAATCACAGCGTATCCTTTGATGAACTTGAGATAGTACCCCTTGTGTCCCAACATCGCCCGAAGCATCTTCATATTAGTAGGTGGCGGCAAACTAAGGATAAGTGCAATCTTTGCAAAGTCGACCAAAATCCCTTGCTTGCACACAATTTGGCCTAACAGTATTCCGAATGGTGCACAAAAATTGCACTTCTTTGAATTCAATGCAGTTTGATGCTATCAACACCTTTCCAGCATCAATCGCAAATTTTCTAAGTGGTCCTTAACCAAACCATAAACTGTCCAATCATCTATATATACCTGCAGGAACTTCTAAATGAAATATTTTAATGCAGTGATGACCACCCAAGAAAAAATTGTTGGTGCATTCTTCAATCCAAAAGGGATGACTGTATATTGGAAACAACCCCATCCAGTGACGAATGTGGTCTTATGCTGATCTTTCTTCACAATTCATATCTGGTGATACCCCAAAAATCCATCTATGAAAGAGTACATCTCCTGACCACCTACCCCTTCAAGGACGTCATCTGTAAAGGGGGTGGGGAATGGATCATGCATGCAAGCATCATTCATCTTCCTCGGGTCGACACAAATGCAAACTTATCCAGTCTTTTTGTCCTGAACCACCATAGAGCTTATCCATTCCAACTCTTCAACATGCTCAATGATTCTAGATTCTAACATCTATTCAAGCTCAGCTTTGACATGTTCTTTGTATTGCAGGTTTAGTCGATACATCCTCTGTCACACAAGTTTCGCGTCTGGTTTCAATGGGATCTTCATCTCCCCTAGATCCACTAATATACATTTCATTTCCAAGAATCGAGTTGGAAATAGATCCTAGAACTCATGCAGTAGATCTATGATCCATGCCATTGTATTATCATCCCAATAGTCCCCAACATTAGCAAACTTTATGTTTTCTTCTATCCCAATGTTAAATTTTTGGATCTTCAGCAGCTAGCTCATGGGGTTGATTGGTATGTCGGGTGATGAAACATTGCAACTGCCTTCTAATTCTGGAATATTGACATACCTCATGTCATCATCATCTTCAGGTTCACTAGATATATTGTAGCACGTAATCAGGGATTGTATATGGCACTGTGCATGTGGATCTACAACGTGTACAGTCGGCACAACCTTTAATAATACTTCATAAATGAGTTGGAGTGCATTATGGACCTTAGGGTTAGCCTCCATAAAACTAAAAGTCTCTGCAAAGTAAATCGATAGCTGCTCCCAGGTAGTTATGGTTCTATTCAGCTCTGCTGCTAAATACTAGGATCTAGGCATTTTGTCCAAAGTATGAACAAAAGCATGGACCCACTCATCCTTGGGTTGAAATTCCCACAAATATTGACATTCCAGATAAATGACCGGTGGGGTTAGTCTACCCATCATATATTCCAGTGAAATAAGTCTCTGAATCACTGAAGTGCACCAGCATTAATCGTCAACATGGTGCCCATTCATGGATTTCCTGTTTGTGAGCAGCCCACCAGCGTGTTGGGGCAGCCTTCAACACATCCTCTAGTGCCAACAGCCTCTATGGTTCAAACACTTTCTCTTCAAGTTCTTGGAGGATTTCGGACAACTCTGGTAGCCCCTTATATATCAGCAGCTCGATGATCTCATTCGTAACACGACATAGGGATTGTGTGATCAATCCACACTTTCTAAAAGACACCTCATGAATCTGATTTTGCCAATTTTCTAGAGCATCATCAGAATCAGAGGACACAGAGCTAGCGTTGCACCATCCGAGTTCACCATCATCAGTAGGGTACCTGTAGTCTTCATAGATATTGTAGGCATGATCCCAGCCTTTACCATCCACATCCTTCATAGGTTCAATATATCTGCGTCCTTCCTAAGGTTCCATGGGATCAATGACTCTGATATCTTGGTTTTCAAATGTCATAACCCATGTTATCTCCCAAATAAATTAGTCTTCAATATGTCAAATTCAGAAAATTTATTTTTAGCATAGTGAAAAGGATTTCAAGGCACATTATGAAATATTTTTGTATGTTTAACAAAGTTGGAACGACTTGTGCTCTGTTTTGCCATAAAAATGAAAGTTTAGCTTTTAATGTTTTAGGGGAAATTATCAACAATTCATTAGCCGCTGAAAAGCCAAACTTTCGGCAGCTTAACAATTTGGTCCAGGAATACATTAACCACAGAAAAGCTCATTAACTCCATTTAAATAAAATTTTGAAAAGGTATCTTTTGGTGGCTTAGGTGAACTTTTCAACAGTTCATTAGCCACTGAAAGGCCCCGCTTTTGGCAGCTAAAAATTTGGACGCAGGACTACATTAACCACCGAAATCTCATTGACTCCATTTTTAATGAAATTTTGAAAACAGCTTTCAGTGGCTTGGGCGAACTTTTCAATAGTTCATTAGCCACCAAAAAGCCTGAATTTCGGTAGCTAAAAAATAGGATCCAAGATTACTTTAACCACTGAAATCTCCAAAAGAATAAAATGACTATTACATCTGTCAAAATCAACCACCGTCATCATGAGGAGCGCCACTATCGAGCACTTAACCGCCGAAAAGACTGCGATTGCATAAAATTATGAATTGGTAAAGAAGAGGTCATTGTTAAAATGAAGTGACTGATAAAAGACCCAAACCCTAGCTACCCTCCACTTGTCCCGTGACTGCATTCAAAACACCACAAAGCATTAAGGTCCAATTAAATTGATCACTGCACTGGCCATCTCACGGGTCTCATTAGAACTCATTATCCCCCTGCTCAAGTACCAATCACTAATCAGTGCCCTCAAAATCAGCACCCTCTCCTCAATTTGTTCCACATTTCCTGCATGCATTCTCACTGATCCAATCCCTCTCTGGATCCAGCATTGTAGTATCCTTCCCTAAGGTTTGAATTTCAATTTTGCAAGTGCAGAAGAACATTCAAGAAGATGAAGAGAGGAGGCCCCGCTCAAAAAACTCAAAACATAGGTTTCCATGTCTAAGTGTTGTTTCAAAAGGGTCTCTAAGCCACCAAAAGTGGAATTTTGGCAGCTAAGACCGAAATTTCAAGGGGCTCCAAGCCACTGAAATTGGTGTTTTACTGTGAAAATGAATCATTTTAAAATGGTGACTCTGAGCGACTAGAGAATCATTTTGCTAAACTCTCAAAGTTTTTCGATCCTACAATGTCAAATAACAATAACCTCTCTTAGATTTCCCACAAGTGTTACATATTTGGAGAATCGAATCCATCTCTGATCCCTAATGTTCATATCTTAGAATTTCCCTGTTTGACACATGTTTTTGAAATACAGATCTTGGGAAAATGAAAACGAATTCCAAAAAACTGAGAGTTTTTTTTCTCACAAAAAACCAATATACAAAAACATCTTTCGGTTTATACACATGTGCCACATATTTGGAGAACCACATCCATCTTTGATCCCTAGTTTTTCAGCAGTTTGGACAAATTTTTGGGGCAAAAGATGATATGTCAGTCCTCTAGGTGGCATTTTGAACCTCATCTATCAGTCCATGAAGATTTGTTACAGATGTAGAAGAAGTTTTAGCACCAGATAGAAACATACTCAACCTACCTCACTTAGACTCTGAAGAACAAGAAGGGCAAGAAGTTGACCTAACAAAGAAGGTTGCAGAAGAACACGAGGAGTTCCCCTCAGCTACACCAAGGGAGGGTCAAGATGAACCAATGGTAGAAGCTTCCTCTAGAAAACCTAGGACCCATAGAATAAACCAACTAAAAGGGAAAATATATGAACTAGAGGTCCTAGATAGAAAAATCAAAAGAACCAATGCAATTTTGACCAAAAGAAATACTCAATTATATAATTTTCTCCTTGAAATGAGAGGGATGTATGTCCTTTTAAAAAGAAGAAATATGAGATTAATGAAGGATAACTTCACGCTCTATAGGATGATCAAAATGTTGAGGTTTCATAAGAAGGATCCAAACCCTAAAATACACCTTGCACTGGAAACCCTAGCAGAGGCAGCAATAATCCTTCAGGACTCGGAGGTAGCCCATGATGTTGTTGATATTCCAAATTTTATGCAGGTTGAAGAAGTACTAGAAGGTTAGGAGTAAAGTTGTAAAAGGTTGATTAAAGACTAATTAAATTTTGCAAAAAATAGAGCTTTTGATGGCTTAGGTGAACATAGCAGCAGTTCATTAGCCATCGAAAGCAGAGCTTTCAGTAGCTTACAGACCCAGAATTATGTTAGCTTAACCACCAAAAGCACAAAATGGTATAGAAAGACATGATTCCACACAGAACCAATTTTGATTGATCTAAACACCTCAAGGATGAGTTATGAAGTTGAAGATTAGTAAATTACACCTGTAGGTTGGTTCTGTTCCCATTTTTTAAGGTGCTAGCGAGGTGAAAAGGGTCACAAACCCTATCTACTTTTGACAAACCATGACTTATCTGTCAGAAAATGGGGCCTAGTTTTACTTCAGTGATCACTGCAGTTATTAAAGAGTTTGAGTGAACAATAATTAGAGTTAGATAGACTAGAACTTAAGTTAGGGTTTTTGACCTATTTTTTGCAAAAACAATTATGTTATCTATTTTTAGTAGATTAGATCCAACTTTTCAGGATATGAAATAAATTTTGTAAAGGCTATGAATCCTAAGACTTATGTTGAAACAAGGGTTCGACTTCAGATACTTTTAGACCCTTGTTTTTATCAAGCTTCTCATGTTATTCATCATTTAATATCAGCTCTTTTTCCATTATATGTTCAGGTTCCATCTCTTTTCTGTTCTGTACTTGTGCTTGAATGCCTGATTCAGGTTTATTCTTTTTCTCTAATACCAGATAGTTGTCATCCTATCTATGTGTTGATGAGTTGAATTGCAAGTATTACCTTCTTATGATTAGCCATTCATATGTGATTGCTTTATATATGAATCTGCCAACATAGTAAGTTCTTCATTTATTCACCTTATTATCAACCCTCTGAACATTGGTGGTTAGAAGCCTTATCTTTTGATTGAGTTTTATGCATGTCCTGTGTGTGTGAGGTCCTTTAGGTCATCTGACTTGATCCATTTAGAAAACCATTAAAAACATTTAAGTTACTAGGAATCCTTGAGCTGCAACCTAGAGGAGTTTCCTGAAGAGCTAACAAATTGGCGCCATTTCTGGGGAGAGGATATTGAAGCTCAGCTTCCCTGGGAGATGACATAGATCCTACTTGGATGATAGACAAAGTCTAGACACTATTTTGGTTGTAATAATCTATCTAGCGACTCCATTGGAATAAGGTGGCTTCAAGAAGACAAAGTCCCAGAGCAAACCCTCAAGGGCCATCAGTAACACCTATTTTAGATCTAGAAGAGATTCTAAAATGAGCTAAGGCTTCACTAAGACAAACGTCTAGAGCTGCAAGGGGAGATACATCAATTATTTCTAGAGGTATTTTTGTTGTTGTATCAAATAGACCTCCATTTCAATCGTATTCTAGTGAAGCATCTAGTTCTCAGAATTTTATAAGTAAATCAAAAAAATTTAGGGTTGAGGAATCTTCAAGCACTACAATTTGTGAAGATTTCATCCCTAGTGACTCCATGAAGGATGAATTCAGTGGCAACTCCACAATATTTAGATGTCAAAAGAATTTGCTGCTCTTTTGGCTCGGAGGTTTGCACCTCTTGACTTCTCTTTGGTTCCTGGTTTCCCACATCTAGTACCTGATATGTCCGAATGGGAAGATTTTCTACATGTCTTCAAAGAGGAGAAAGAAGACAATCCTGCAGAACACCTCCTCAAGTTTCACAATTGCATGGATCTATTAGATCAGCAACATGAAGATGTTCATTTATTCATTGTATGGTGATGCACGTCAGTGGTATTTTTCTTTACCTCCTTCCAGCATTTCATCATTGAAGGATTTTCACCGAATTCACTGAGCACTACAAAAGATATTTTCAGATGAGCTTATATTTGGTAATTTTTATGATGAATATGAATTACATCATAATGCTGAAGAGGTAAATAGAGACAGATCTCTCCCTCACAATATGCAGAATCCCTTCAAGAATCTTCAAGATGATGCACTTTTCCATCAACATGAACTAGAAATGAATTATAAAGGAGTTGAATGTTTTCCTACTATCATTAAATTTGATTGTTGTGAATCCGAGGAATTGATTTCTTTAACTACACATGGCAATGATCAGCTTTCTATTAGTCAAATGACTATTGAAATCAGTAAGGATAGCTCATCATTTCTAGATTTGCATATCAAGAGAAGCTACAGTAACCATGAGGAACAAAATTTTCAGGGGTTGTCTAATCTCCATCTAGAAAAATAGGAAGATCTCCCTTCTCCTAATGAATATGTTGCTTCAAATTATGACAAGGAACTAGGCAATATTTTTCCAGGTCTGTTTCAAAATGTTATTGCTGATACTCCTACATTCAACCAATACAGTGATGAGGAAGAAGATGTTAAAATTTATGAAGACCCAATGTTTACTCAAATTTCATCTAGTTCTTCTTTTCACCAAAGAGAGGATAAAAACTGTGTGCATGTTGTGATAGATGCTTGTTACGAATCTGCTGCACAAAGGTCCAATAAAGATCTTTTTAGTTTTGATATATCCTAGAAAGATATTATTGTGGAAGAGGAAATTGTTAGCTGTGATAAGACATCATATCATCATGATGAATTCAGATTACGTAAATATGGCGAAGGGGAGCAGAAAGGTTCAGATCAGCTGTTGAGCTTGAATTTTGATCTGACAAAGGTTGAGCAATCCACATTCAACATTGACATCAGTGAAGGAAAAGATCAGCAACATAAAAAGGTATTTCTTGTTGGATTTTATGACCCTGTTGCTGACTATCTGGAACTTATGAACAGCATAGATATCAAAATATTCTTGTCAGAGGAAAGCTGGTTTTATCATCGGTTCAAACCATTTTTTTGTTGGCTATGCATTCCATTATTTTTTGGGTCAAGACCAAGAACATGTTCAGTAAATTAGTTTATGACATGGCTTCATTGGAAGCATGAATTTACTTGATTAAGAAATGATACATGGTTAGAGTAGGAGTAGATAGAAAAATAAGCTCTTAATATGAGCAGCTAGGTCAGTTTTAGTTGTTTTCATGAATAAGCAAAGCTGGCTACAGGCCGATTGCAGCGGATCGGTTATGAAGGACAAATGACTCCATGCCTAATGGAACACTAGAAGATAGCTTTAATCTTTTTTTTCAAGAAAGGAATTTGGTATGGGGTTCTTGGGACCTCACAGGAAGGTTCCCATTCCCAAGTAGGAGCCATATGTTATCTCCCAAATAAATTAGTCTTCAATAGGTCAAATTTAGAAAATTTATTTTTTGCATAGTGAAGAAAATTTCAAGGCACATTATGAAATATTTTTGTATTTTTAACAAAGTTGGAACACATTGTGCTCTGTTTTTCCATAAAAATCAAAGTTTAGATTTCGGTGGCTTAGGAAAAATTCTCAACAATTCATTATCCACCAAAAATCCCAACTTTCAGCAGCTTAATAGTTTGGTCTAGGGATACATTAACCACTGAAAATCTCATTAAATCCATTTTTAATAAAAAAAAAATTGGGAATATTTCGGTGGCTTAGGAAAACTTTTCAATAGTTCATTAGCCACCGAAAGGCCCTGCTTTTGGTAGATAAAAATTTGGACGCAGGAATACATTAACCACCGAAAGCTCATTGACTTCGTTTTTAATAAAATTTTGAAAAGCAGCCTTCGGTGGCTTAGGAAAAATTTTCAACAGTTCATTAGCCACCGAAAAGCCCGGCTTTCAGAAGCTAAAAAATAGGATCCAATATTACTTTAACCATTGAAAGCTCCAAAGAATAAAATGGTTAGTACATCCATCAAATCAACCACCGTCATCATGAGGAGCACCATTGTCGAGCACTTAACTGCCGAAAAGACTGCGACTATAGAAAATTATGAATTGGTAAAGAAGAGGTTGTTACTAAACCAAAGTGACTGATAAAATACCCAAACCCTAGCTACCCTCCACCTGTCCTGTGACTACAGTCGAACCACCACAAAGCGTTAAGTTCCAGTTAAATTGATCACTACACTGGCCATCTCACGGGTCTCCTCAGAACTCACTATCCCCCTTCTCAAGTACCAATCACTGATCAATCCCCTCAAAATAAGCACCCTCTCCTAAATTCGTTCCACATTTCCTGCATGCATTTTCACTAAGCCAAGCCCTGTCTAGATCCAACATTGTAGTATCCTTCCCTAGGGTTTGAATTTCAATTTTGCAAGCACAGAAGAACATTCAAGAAGATGAAGAGAGGAGGAGGACCCGCTCAAAAAACTAAAAAAACAAGTTTGCATGGCTAAGAGTTGTTTCAAAAGGGTCTCTAAGCCACCAAAAGTGGACTTTCGATAGCTAAGACCGAAATTTCAGGGGCCTCCAAGCCACCGAAATCGGTGTTTTACTATGAAAAGTCACCATTTTAAAACGATGATTCTGAGCGACTAGAGAATCATTTTGTAAAACTATCAGAGGTTTTTTGTCCTAACATGTCATAGAACAATAACCTCTCTCATATTTCCTACAGGTGTTTCATATTGGGAAAATAAAATCCATCTATGATCCCTGATTTTTGGATCTCAGAATTTCCTCGTTTGACACATGTTTTTGAAATACAGATATCAAGAAAATGAAAATGAATTCCAAAAAATGGAGAGAGATTTTTTCTCAAAAAAAAAAAATCTACAAAAAACTCTTTAGGTTTATACATAGGTGTCACATATTTGGAGAACCAAATCCATCTCTGAGCCCCATTGTTCAGCAGTTTGGCCAAATTTTTGGGGCAAAAGATGATCTGTCAGTCCTCCATGTGGCATTTTCGACCTCATATATCAGTCCATAAATATTTTGTACATATGTAGAAGAAGTTTCAGTACCAAAAAGAAACATACTCAACCTACCTCACTCAGACTCTGAAGAAGAAGAAGGGCAGGAAGTTGACCTAACAAAGCAGGTTGTAAAAGAACACGAAGAGTTCCCCTCACCTACACAAAGGGAGGGTCAAGATGAACCAATGGAAAAAGCTTCCTCTAGAAAAACTAGGACCCAAAGAATCAACCAGCTAAAAGGGAAAATATATGAAAATGAATTCCAAAAAATGGAGAGAGGTTTTTTCTCAAAAAAAAACAATCTACAAAAAACTCTTTAGGTTTATACATAGGTGTCACATATTTGGAGAACCAAATCCATCTATGAGCCCCATTGTTCAGCATTTTGACAAAAATTTTGGGGCAAAAGATGATCTATCATTCCTCCATGTGGCATTTTCGACCTCATATATCAGTCCATAAATATTTTATGCATATGAAGAAGAAGTTTCAGTACCATAAAGAAACATACTCAACCTACCTCACTTAGAGACTCTGAAGAAGAAGAAGGGCAGAAAGTTTACCTAACAAAGCAAGTTGCAGAAGAACACAAAGAGTTCCCCTCACCTACACAAAGGGAGGGTCAAGATGAACCAATGGAAAAAGATTCCTATAGAAAACCTAGGACCCAGAGAATCAACCAGCTAAAAGGGAAAATATATGAAAATGAATTCCAAAAAATGGAGAGGTTTTTTCTCAAAAAAACCAATCTACAAAAAACTCTTTAGGTTTATACATAGGTGTCACATATTTGGAGAACCAAATCCATCTCTGAGCCCCAATGTTCAGCAGTTTGGCCAAATTTTTGGGGCAAAAGATGATCTGTCAATCCTCCATGTGGCATTTTTGACCTCATATATCAGTCCATAAATATTTTCTGCATATGTAGAAGAAGTTTCAATACCAGAAATAAACATACTCGACCTACCTCACTCAAAAACTAAAGAAGAATAAGGGCAGGAAGTTGACCTAACAAAGCAGGTTGCAGAAGAACATGAAGAGTTCCCCTCACCTACATAAAGGGAGGGTCAAGTTGAACCAATGGAAAAAGCTTCCTCTAGAAAACCTAGGACCCAAAGAATCAACCAGCTAAAAGGGAAAATATATGAACTAGAGGTCCTAAATAGATAAATCAAAAGAACCAATGCAATTTTGACCAAAGAAATACTCAATTACATAATTCTCTCCTAGAAATGAGAGGCATGTATGTCTTGCTGAAAAGAAGAAATATGATATTAATGAAGGATAAATCTAGGCTCTATAGGATGATCTGAATGTCGAGGTTGCATAAGAAGGATCCAAATCCTAAAACACACCTTGAACTGGAAACCCTAGCAGAGGCAGCAATAATCCTTTAGGACCTGGAGGTATCCCATGATGTTTCTGATATTCCAAATCTTATGCAGGTTGAAGAAGTACCAGAAGGTCGGGAGTAAAGTTGTAAAAGGTTGATTAAAGACTAGTTTAATTTTTCAGAAAAAAGAGCTTTTGGTGGCTTAGGCAAACACAGCAGTTGTTCATCAGCCACCGAAAGCAGAGCTTTCGGCAGCTTACAGACCAAAAATTATGTTAGCTTAACCATTGAAAGCACAAAAGGGTGCAGAAAAACATGCTTCCACACAGAACCAATTTTGATCGATTCAGACACCTCAAGGATGAGTTATGAAGTTGAAGATTAGTTAATTATACCAGTAGGTTGGTTCTGTTCCCGTTTTTTAAGGTGCTAGCGAGGTGAAAAGGGTCACAAACCCTATCTAATTTTGACAAACCATGACTTATCTGTTAGAAAACGGGGCCTAGTTTTACTTCAGTGATCACTGCAGTTATTAAAGAGTTTAAGGACTGAACAAGAATTAGAGTTAGATATACTAGCAATTAAGTTAGGGTTTTTGACCTAATTTTTGCAAAAACAATTATGTTATCTATTTTTAGTAAATCAAATCCAACTTTTCAGGATGTGAAATAAATTTTGTAAAGGATATAAAGCCTAAGACTTATGTTGAAACAAGGGTTCGACTTCAGAGACTTTTAGACTCTTATTGTTATCAAGCTTCTCATGTTATTCATCAATTAATATAATCTATTTTTCCATTATATGTTCAGGTTCCATCTCTTTTATGTTTTGTACTTGTGCTTGAATGTCTAATTCAAGTTTATTCTTTTTATCTAATACTAGATAGTTGTCATCCTATCTATGTGTTGAGGAGTTGAATTGCAAGTATTTTCCTTGTTATGATTAGCTATTCATATGTGATTGCTTTATATATGAATCTGCCAGCATAGTAAGTTCTTCATTTATTCACCTTATTATCAACCCTCTAAACATTGGTGGTTAGAAGCCTTATCTTTTGATTGATTTTTATGCATGTCTTGAGTGTGTGAGGTCCTTTAGGGCATTTGACTTGATCCATTTAGAAAACCATTAAAAACATTTAAGTTACCAGGCATCCTCGAGATGCAACCTAGAGGAGTTTCTTGGAGAGCTAACAACCAGCTTCTTAAAATTGATAACTTCCATGCTATAATTAGCCCATCCAGTCCCCTCCAGTCCAGGATAAGAGCCTCCACCATCAACTACTTCAATGACGTCAAAATCAGCATATTTCTTCATACCTTTGATATCAACGACTAGGTTCAAGACACGGCCAATAGGATGAACCTTCGCCTAATTTGCTAGTCGCAGATTCATAGGGGACCACCCCAATGTTGGATTTCCCATCAACTCCCAAGTCTTCTTGGTTAAAATATTTACATCGGACCCTAGATCCATAATAGAAAAATCAACTTCATAGTCCCCTATCTGGATGTTCATTCTCATCTCTTTACCCGTCTTGCTCTTCTGGAGGTAATTTACTGTGGAATCCTTCAGTGTATGAATCTGTTGGCACAAAAGCTTCTCAATCTCTCTGATAGCCTTGGGATATCTAGATAGAAATAGGAAGCTCTCAAAGAACTCTTTCAAATTAACATGCTGTCGCGATGGTCCTTCCTCCACAGAAGGATTAAAAGCAGATGGCATTTCAACAACAGGAAACTTACCTTGATTCCTCCCGATCGCATGCTTGGCCTAAAAGAACGTCTCCTTCTCCATCACAATATCAAATTTTTCCTTTTCTTCCCCACAAACCAAATTTGTTGACAAGGTCCATCTTCTCTGGTCGTCACACCTACACGAGTGACAAAAGCAATGTTGATAGCCTAGGTTCTAGATTCTGCTAGAATTATCGCAACCGTGGGTCCTTGATTCAGGTTCTAAGCTTAGTTTAAAGGTGGATTCTGAGTTGGTGGTGGGTTCATTAGCTGACTCATTGGATAATTCTGAGTCTACAGTGAGATCTGAGGCTGGTTATGCAACGGCTACTGGTTCTGCACTTGATTTTGGTTTTGGAACTGGTTCTGCAATTGAGGGATATTTCCAGCCTGCCACTTCGCAATCAATTGAGGGAAGTTTTTGACATTATGCTCACTTGCCATGTAGTATGTACACTTCTTATGAGGACACTCCCTTTAATAGTGGCCAAATACCTCACAAGTGTAACACTAGATGGATTCTCAACCTCGTTTGAAGCCTCCTCCTCATCCCCTAAATCCTCCTCGAAATCCTCCAGTTTGTTGATATTACGGCTGGGCTAGCTGTTGTGGGGAATTCAATTGCTACTAAACGTAGTGTGCTGCTTGAACATATTGTTGTTGAGTATGAATAGCCAAAACATGATTATATTGTGGTCACAGTGCAAACTGTGGTTGTGCTACGAAATGCGATTGCAGTGTGAACTATGTTTGTCACTACGACGAAATAAACTACATTTGCGGAGGTGGTGTATATTGTACTGTTGGTTGTACCATCTGCGGTTGTGACTGCTAGACCATGCGGGGATCCTCACCCTTCACAAAATATGAATCATATGTTCTCTCTTGAAGCAGGTCATATGCTCAGCAGTCTTTATCCTCGTGCCCTACAGAGCAACAAAAGGAGCAATACAAACTTTCTATCTTTGTAACCATCTTCTGCATGTAGCTACAGTTTTTGTCTCGATGCCTATATACTTGACATACCCGACACCATGGCATGTTAGCGCAACTCAAAGGGTTTGGTTCTCTTCAGAGAAAATAGTTTCTGAAATTAGGACAAGTGTCCTTGGTGTGTCCATCCATGCAACACCATGTGCACCAGAGGTCATCATGCTCTTCTTTTGCCTTCTTAATATCCTGCATCTTTAGTGTCAAATTTGCTAGCTGTGCCTGAATCTGGTTCATGCCAACTACAATATCCCCAATAAGTGAAGCTTCCAACTTCATCGCCATCTCCAGAGCCTCATTCTACGTTGTGATCTTTTGTTGCATTAACGGTTGTCTGATGTGTGGAACCAGTGTAGCGATGAACCACTCCTTTTGGTGAACATCGCTCATTTTGAAGTTGACTTGGGCCATCAAAGCCTTGAATCATTAATCAAAATCCCAAATAGTTTCATTCGGAAACTGCTTGATTTCCTTGAGTTCTGTAATATATTGGGCCTCACATTTAGGTTTCTTAAATTCCTTGAATAGTTCTTCCCAGATCTCATTCAGTGTTTTTGTCATTGTCCCCTGAGGAACCTGCATGAATCTCATGTACTAGTCAAGCATGTGACCCCTGAGGGTGGTCACCAATTTTCTTCTCTTAATATCATCATCCACACTTTGTCTAGAAGTCCAAATTGTTTCGCATAAGAACCAATATTGCTCTGGATCATCGGTCCCATTTCCATGGAATATTGGTAACTTCATCTTGTCTCCCGCCATTTTGGGCCTTCTTCCTACAAACGTTGTTCTACTGCTCAACTACTGCTGGCACGTTGGAAAATGTGACATAGAATGCACCTTTCTACCTATTGGTGGAGTAGTGCACGGAGGTGTGTGTTACGAACAAAAACTTCCTATGGCTTGGGGTACTACGACAGACAAAGTAACCACAAAAATCAATCCCTTCCCAATATGAAAGAAAAATAAACATATAACACTAAAGGATCTCGAAAAATACCTTATTCCGGATGGTTGATGTAGATCCTCGTTGAACTTTTCCAATCCCGTTTGTGTTAGCAATTTGCTCTCTCAACAATTAGCAAACAAGACAAGCATGCTATATAATGATGTTAGACCTACTCTAGCATATATAATCAATAATGTATAAGCAATTAAAAGCATCCATGGATTCAATATTCATTTAAATGCACATCATTGGATAGGAAAAGATATTTCTATTAATATAAATCATAGATTACAAGAATGACAACCTCTGTCGACACGTCTGCGAACCGGAGAAACTGATTCCTCCACCACCTCAATCCTCCATCTCTCTATAGCAAGCTCACAAGAAAAGGAAAGCTTGGGAAGAACACAAAGTGCTCCAAGGGAGAAATGGATGCAAACTCAAGTATAATCAAGCTTCGGCAACAATGTACTATATTTTTCTTGCTCTTCAATTCCTCCCCTTTCAATGTATCCAAAGGGTTCCTTATATAGTGCTTCAATGGGGTAATGGAAGGTCAAATACAAGCGATCTCAAGACATATGGAAGGCCAAGAGACAAGTGACTTAGATCCACATCAAGGAAAACTCCAAAACTATTTGGCCTTTTGCACACATCCCGATGTACGCGGGTTTAAGGGTCATATCTACGTATATACGCGAGAATGGGTTTAAAAGTCGCGTATGGAAAATAATGCATGTTTTAAGGGATGATCTTGGAAACATCAAAGGTACAAAAATAGTCCATGGTGTCCAAAGAGTCTGCAGAGGGATAGGGGAGGCCATAAATATTTGATCTACCATGTGTGGTAAAATCAGCTGTAACAGATGCCCCCTAATGTGTGAGGTCAGAGGCGTGATCCGATGGCTGAAATACATTATAAGTCCATCCCAGAAGTGGAGTGATGAAGAACCAAGTGGAAGAACCAGCCATCCAACAATATAATACAAATATCTCTACATATGACTACAAGTAAATACAGTAGCCCTAGATACATAAGAGTACAATGGCCATGAATAGGCATGATACAAAATATGACATCTGTGGTCATCGCTACATACAATGTAGATAGATCAGAATATCCATGATGAAGATATACAAAGGATCATGATCTCCATGAAATTTGAATATATACAATGGATCAATATCTCCATAATGGCTAAAGATATCTGACATACACTGGAATCAAGTCACGAGAGCTGAAATCTCATGAACACTGGCACGATCAAGGGGGTAGCATATCTAGAATGCCACCAATCTAGAAAGTCCTCTACACAAACCGCTATGAGTACATGTCCTACTATGTGAATAAAGGTGTCGAGGTCAAACATAGTAGTCCATCGTCTAATTATCAGTCATTGATGTATACTGTTAACAGATGCGAGATCACCCACCGATAATGAAAATGAGAATCAAGGTACTAGAGTGCAATCTAACAAGTGTGAATAAATGTGTTGAGGTCAAACACATGAAAGAATCCATCGATCAGGGGACATTGATGTATTCCCAAAAACTATTGATGGCAAGAGAACCTACCATTGATGACTGTAAGTCTCAAGGCACTCAAACAACTCTAGACTCCTATCCCAGAATAAATGATCTGAAGTCGATGGGATGAAATCCATTGGAAGGAGGGCATTAAGGCATCCCCCATCATCCAACATGAGGTACTCAGCAAAGATGTATAATGTGGAAGCACTCAATCATAATGTGCTCGAACTAGGACAAGTACTGAGAATGGCCGACATGCAAAGTCAACAAAATTGAGGAATGGATGACTCAGGCTTCAACTTCCTTCGAGCAAGAGCATAAAGGAAAATGGTGACTGAATGTAGGAAGCATAGACTCAATATACAAAACTGGGACATCTCTGCGACACAGGAGGCATCGATAGAGGCTCCATAGGGACTGGAAGCTTAACCAGTCAGTGGAGATAAACTCAGAGAAATGAGTACATCTCCTAAATTCAAACTATTAACCCAACCAAAGGATGTGATATACATTGCTCTATTCGAAGGCGACATGACTCGACTGCTGCCAAAGATAACTTCTTTTCCTGTCCGAATTTTTGGTTTTTTATTTTTTTTGGACTTTTTCAAATATTTTGAAAAGCTTGAAAAAGAATAAAAATGCTTTATAGTTACAAATATAGGAGGGGACGAGTGTCAATGGGAAAACAAACTAGTTCCAAGCAATGGAACATACCTATGCTCAATGCAAGGAAACATGTGTAGGATAACGACACTCGGGGGAAAGTCCCCTTCCGATAAAAAAGGGGAGTCAGGCTGCAAAAGATATATAAAATGGCTCTGCTTGGCTAGACATGAGGCAAGCTCGAGATATATGGAAGATAATCAAAGGTAGGGAAGCCATCATAAGGCTCAATAAGGCAAGAAAAACTCATGATAATGCAATTACAACTTGACATATACAAGGAAGTCTCGGGGGAATGACCAGCATAAAGTTCAAGAGGAGTATGAAGCTCTTGCTCAAGGACATGGAGGGACTAAAAGGGACTCCCGGACCTAAGAGAGGACTCACATCATGGGTACCAAATGCAAAAGGGAGCTAACTAGGACACCCATGTATAGGAAAGTTGTACCATTCGCATAAAGTTACTTCTAAAAGCAGCAAGAAGGTTCCGTGACAAGATGGAATGGTTTTGTACCTAGGGATAAGATGAAACGGTCATAAGGTCATGCAAAATGCAAGCGGATGTGATATCCTAACCTATATGCCAGTTCAAACATAATACCTATGATAGGAACAAACGGGTCAAAAACTCGGAGAGAGTATACAAAAAATGGACCCTACATGACAACCATATTATTCCAAAACAATCCAAAATAGTCAATAAAGAATCCAAACTATAGGATATAGGGAGGAATGATCATGACAATTGCACCCAAAGGAAACAATGCAGTAAATGATGGGTCATAAAAAGGAAAGTAAGTTGTAGACCCAATGTTCAAGCATCCACTACCACCCCCATGAGGGTGACTGCCAGTGTAAATACTGAGAGAAGGGAGTCAACATCCTCCACAAATGGATTAGAGGGAGGAATGTGACCACTCCCAAATCTATGAGCACGGTAAGGGGTTGTGATGCCCCCATGTCCCACACCAGGGTCCATACTAGGACCAAGGACGGGTGATAGGATACCAGGCATGCCAAAGATAAAAGGACCCAAACTCAAGAGAGCATAGATATACTCAAGTAACCGTGATCCCAAAGGCCAACTAGTGCACAAAGAGCACTCTCTTAAGAAAATCTACAGCCAAAATAAAAGAAAACCAAGGGGAGGATATGTGAGCTCTCGAATGCAGTAGGTATGTCTCGCCTAGGAGAGGCTCGAAAGTCCCATACACTACAAGCATAGGTATGTAACCAATTATAGTGGCCCTTAGCTTCAACGCATAAAGCGTTGTTGTTACGAAGAGAAATTCCTATGGCTTGGGGTACCACAACAGACAGCTTGACTCCATAAATCAATCCTTTCCAATATGCAATAGAAATTAAATGTCTAACACTAAAGGATCGGACCTCGTACCTTATTCCAGAAGGTTGAAGTAGATCCCCGTTGAGCTTTCCAACTTCAGCTTGAATTGATAGATTACTTCCTCAACAACAAGTAAAAAATACAAGCATTCTATATATCATGGTGTTAAATCTATTCTAGCATATATAATCAATAATGTATAAGCATTTGACATAATCCCATGGATAAAATATTCATTCAAACACACATTATTGGACAGGAAAAGATATTTCTATTAATATAAATTAGAGATTACAAGATACAACCTCTGTCGACACATCTGCGAATTGAAGAAACTTAATCGCCCACTTGGGCCTCCACCACTTCAATCCTCCATCTCTCAATAGCAAGCTCACAAGCAAAAGGAAAGCTTGGGAAGAACACAAAAGTGCTCCAAGGGACAAAGGGATGCAGACTCAAGCATAAGTTCCAGCAACAATGGACTATAGTTTCTTTGCTCTCAATTCTCTCTTATGCCTTCAATGTACCAAGGAGTTCCTTATATAGCTTTTGAAAGGGGTAATGGAAGGTCGAATCCGAGCAATCTCAAGGCATATGGAAGGCCAGGAGTCAAGTGAGTTGGATCCATGTCAAGGAAAACTCCAAAAGGATTTGGATTTTTGTACATCCCTATGTACACAGTTTTAGAGGTCAAACCCGCGTATGTACGCAATTATAGGTTTAAAAGTCATGTGTATCATTTTTCACATGTTTTTAGGGATGGTCAAGGAAACATCAAAGGACAAAAAATGGTCCAAGGGGTCTAAGGAGTCTGCAGCGGGACAGGGGAAGGCCATAAAAAGTGTGATTCACCTAGAGTGGTGAAATCAGCTATAATAGGTGTCGAGGTCAAGGTCTAAGGAGTCTGCGAAACCAGAGATTCTGGGTTCAATCCCCAGCGGAGTCGCCAATTCTGTTACGGAGAGAAATTCCTATGGCTTGGGGTACCACAACAGATAGCTTGACTCTAGAAATCAATCATTTCCAATATGCAATAGAAATTAAATGTCTAACACTAAAGGATCGAACCTCATACCTTATTCTGGATGGTTGAAGTAGATCACCATTGAGCTTTCCAACTTCAACTTGAATTGATAGATTACTTCTTCAACAACAAGTAAAAAATACAAGCATTCTATATATCATGGTGTTAGATCTATTCTAGCATATATAATCAATAATGTATAAGCATTTGACATAATCCCATGGATAAAATATTCATTCAAACACACATTATTGGACAGGAAAAGATATTTCTATTAATATAAATCATAGATTAGAAGATACAACCTCTGTCAGCATGTCTGCGAACCGGAGAAACTGAATCCCCCACTTGGGCCTCCACCACTTCAATCCTCCATCTCTCGATAGCAAGCTCACAAGCAAAAGGCAAGCTTGGGAAGAACACAAAAGTGCTCCAAGGGACAAAGGGATGCAGACTCAAGCATAAGTTTCGGCAACAATGGACTATAGTTTCTTTGCTCTCAATTCTCTCTTATGCCTTCAATGTACCAAGGAGTTCCTTATATAGCTTTTCAAAGGGGTAATGAAAGGTCGAATCTGAGCAATATCAAGGCATATGGAAGTCCAGGAGTCAAGTGAGTCAGATCCATGTCAAGGAAAAATCCAAAAGGATTTGCATTTTTGTACACATCCCGATGTACATGGTTTTAGAGGTCAAGCCCACGTATGTACACGATTATAGGTTTAAAAGTCACGTGTATCATTTTTCACATGTTTTTAGGGATGGTCAAGGAAACATCAAAGGACAAAAAATGGTCCAAGGGGTCTAAGGAGTCTGCAGCGGGACAAGGGAAGGCCATACAAAGTGTGATTCACCTGGAGTGGTGAAATCAACTATAACAGTTGTGTTGTCCAACCTCTACCTGGCCAAGACACTCACAAAATAACCTTTGCAAGTACCCCCTGTGATACCTAGGTAAGGCAACTAAAGTCACCTCAATATAATCAATGCTCAGGCGGACAGTTGCAGGCGGGATCGACTATATGGGCGGGTAGCAAAGCCTAAAACTCAAAAAGAGCCCCCAGATATGAATACAATCCTGAAAATATCTCCAGTGCTCACAGAAAGTAACCAAGGGTCATCCTAGTCACAATTGTGTGCACTGCCTCATGCTTAAATCCTGTGTAAGAGGAGTGTCATGAGAAACACTAATTATACCAAGGATTTCACTATCTCACCTAGACAGACACCTAATTGTTTTTGTTTACTAGTCTTGGAGAATTGACTCATAATGAACTATTGCAAGACTCTAAATCCTAATCTTGTTGGTGAACCCTATAAAAGAAAAATGTGTAGTTCATTTTAATTGAGCGTTGATTTTAATTGGTTGTGATTACTCAAAGGGTAATGGTCGTGCAACTAGTGAAGTTATGACTTAGCAGTGAAGTAAATATGCACACCTAACCAGCAATGCCAAGTGCAATGTGTAGAATGAAAAACAGGGTATGCCACTACATGAGATGCATGAATAATCATTCCTTTCCAAATGCCAATGCAATCTTTCTGTTGCAACTACAACGTTTTCCCAAAAAAAATTAATATTTTGGACCCTCCTTGTAAATTTTATCTTACCTAGATCTCTTTTGATTGTTTGAACCTTGTTGTTCCTTTACTACTCTTTCAGGTTAAATTGAGTTAGATTGTTGAATGACTATCTTTATCTACTGATGATGATGACTTGAACTTGATGCTTTGACTTATGGATGATTTCCTTTTTCGTTGTCGAAAGCTTATCAAACTATGAATCGGGGTTGTAGTCATCTATGCAACCGTCGTTGTGAAAGATTACTTATGATTGACCTGATCCAAATCCTTGTTCTTCACCGACGCATTTTTCGTTTTATATTCATATCAGCATTTTTTGTCTCATCACGGTCGGAGCATAAGTCCTTTATGTGGGCGTTGTTTCGGATGGAAGATTGCGAGCACTTCGACGAAAGCCCTTATTGTTGCCGATTCCATAGTTTTCTTTTAAAATGATTTTTCTATTTTCGCTATCGGAACTGTGTTGGACTTTTGATCGGGGGATTAGTCTTTGGTTGTTTCGATTGCCGATGGTTTCATGTTTTGTGGAAGCCGTAGTCTATTTGAATCCCGTCGTTGCGGCTCTGGAGCGGAATAACCATCCGACATGGTTGTTCTATTTTTCGCCGATGTTTTGATTTTTGCCGTTGGTTTTATTTTCGTCGATTGTTTTATGTCAAATACGAAACCCTTAGCTAATGCGGTTTCCGCCGTTGCGGTGTTTTAGTGAACTAATCACCCGACGTTTATGTCGTTCCATTCTTCGACGAGGAGATTTTTTCACCCGATGTTTTAGTATTTAGTCTTTCCGACATCGATAAACTTATTAGTCTCGCAGAACTCATTTTCTTTTTGAATCCCACCGTTGCGGCTGTGAATAAGACTATCCTCCCGATGCTTTAGTGATTTTTCCCACCATTGAGGGTTTTCCTGCCTGTTCTGTGTGTGTTTTTACCCTATTTTTGGGTGACGGTGGTTTATGATTCTTGTTTGGGGTTTTTTGTGATGAAAACACACCGCAGGTTCGCATGTTTGATGCTTAGTCTCATTAATAGGATGGTTTTCATTTTCTTGAATGTTGTCCATATTAATGATGAGTTTTTTTCGTTTAACTGCAGACAGACTTAGAAGATTTTTCATATCTAGTTTGATGATTGTTGTTGTGAAGAAGACGTCTCTAAAAAAAAGTCAGAAGCAAAGATGTTGCTCATAGAGGAAGATAGTGAAAGGTTGAGATCAATAGATTATTGAACAAAATTGATAGTAGCAGAGGCCCAGGCTTGGAAATGGCTCATCAGTTACCAAGCCGGTCCCTTTTTACAAAGTGCTTGTAAATCTTAATCTAAAATGTAACGTCTTGTATGAATCATGACCACTCACAAAGGACAAAATTGTGAGATTAAACGGTTGGGGGAGCCCAAAGGTCACCCAGGGGGAAACCCAAAGGTTTTTCTGTTTGTATAAATATAGGAGAATTAGAGGGAATAGGGACTTTTTCCCAATTAGACTTGTGAGAACATGTTGTAAGAAGAACTATTTCCTTTTGCAATAGATAATTACAATTTTTCCTGTTGGAGAAAGCTTTGGTGGAATGTTCAAATACTGTGCAATGGATGTTGTTGAAGGGGAACTATTTCGTTTTCAACTTTTGTCCATTAACTGTGAGATCGTTCTAACTTGTTGAACCTATGTTCTTGTATGAATGCTCTCTAGTTTATTTTATGGAATTTCCACTATGCGTAATGAATGCTTTTCATAAACAATGAGCTATCTTGTTGTTCATCTATCTATTCATGTTTATGTGTTTTGAAATAAAGAACAACTACCTGTGATTTTTATTAATGCATGAACAGTAATACATTACTCATTAAATGAGAATATCGCTCCCTAGGGACAATTTAGTTAAGTTAGTTTTAGTTTTCTTGCTGTGTGTGATTTAGATATGAGAGAGTTAAGATGAGAGGTAAGAACCTACGCATCACATTGTGACTGCTCCTCATATTCTCTATCAATTTGCATTCTTATATAGGCACTTTCATATCATACTAAAAAACTAGAAAACTAAAATATACACAGTGGACCGGGCCATAACCGGTAAAACCCTTTATTTTGGTTACTTGACCTACGGTAGCCGAACCGCAAACAGGACGGATTCCCTATACCAAATAGTAATGAGCTAGTTGGGAATGTTTACTGGGGAGAATCCCTTGTTGTTGTTTCCTACGATTTTCCAGGCCTCAACAGTTTTTGGTGCTAGAAGGAGGGACACTAGTGCATGGCTAGCCGAGGAAACCCATTTTCTCAAGATTATTCTACCAGTGATAATTTTGAAAGCAGTTCATTTCCCAATCCGATTCTTGAAGAGAAAGGTAAAGAACATTTGTATTCTATAAAAAATGAAGTAGTTAGTGATCTGAGAAGACATACTAGGGAATATGTGAAAAGTATTGGAGGATTACCAATTATCCCTGATTTACCCAAAAGAGAGTATAAAAAGAAAGACCGTCCTATATTGGAAGACTCAGTGTTGGTTGGAGATTTGGAAGAACTTGTAGAAACATCCTTACAGGAAGTTGTACAGCCTTTGAATTAAGTAGGCCTAGAGACACTTTACGGTTCATCCGTTAATACTCCTGTTCATTCACCACCTCACTCTCCACCCAGACTCATGGCAGTCATAAATGCTAATCAGCCACCTAACCCACCAAATCCACCACCTGCTTGGAAAGCCAGATCACCTTTAAACCTAACACCTCATTTGCATGACTTACCTCAGGATTTTGAGAAAATTATACCCAAATTTGACCTAAGTGAAAAGATTTTAGTAGATGATCACTTGCAAAGTTTTTACTTGGCCATAGAAGGACTAAAGGCTGGAGAACACGAAGATGTAGTCTGCAGATTTTTTCCACATACCCTTAAAGGAGCAGCAGCCTCATGGTATTTTGGTCTGCCTGCAAACTCAATCCCAAATTGGGACACTTTTGAAAGGATATTCAGAAGTAAATATTTGACACAGAAAACTCATGCAGCTCTCATGAAAGGACTGTGCGCTTTAAAGAAAGAAAGAAAATAAAAGGTGCATAGTTTTACCCAAAGGTTTGCTGCTTATCTTAATAATTTCTCTACAACTGATAAGCCCTCTGATAAAGTTCTGATTGAGTATTATACTTCAGATTTAGGGCCTGAATTGGCCATGTTTTCCAAAATGCAAGTCAAACCTACATTGTCAAAAACATATGAAGAGGCGGAGAGAGTAGAAGCTGAAAAAGAGAGCATAGAAGACTATCCTGAGCAGTCAAGAGAAAAAAAAATTGGTAAGAAAGCCTTATTATTTACTAATCCCAAGGAAGAGCAGTCACATGACTTTGAGGGGATGGTAAAAATGACGTAGAAGCTATCTAACAGAATAATAGATTTGGAAAAAGAAAAGGAAACTCATAAATCTTTTAAGCCTTACTATAAGAGGAGAGAGGACAACAATCAACATAAACCTCCTCCACACAGTCATGCAACAATGAACTTGACAGAGGTAGGTATGGATAACTTTTGCACTTTTCATCAATAGCCCTATTCTATAAAAAAATTCCTCAATGGATAAATTCGATGACATTAGTTATGAATCAGCTATTGGACTCTAAAGTAATAGAATCTGATAATGAAGAAGAAAAGAATAGTAAACCCACAGAAAAACAAGAGGATGATGCTTTGGTTTTATGGAACTATGTCTCACTTTTTGATACAGAAGAGGAAGAAATATCATAAACAAATGTGACAACAAGAAGTCATGGCTTGTTAAGTAAATATAGATCAGTAATCCCGAAAATTAAGAGACTTCAAGAGAACGTAAAGAAAATTTAGAAAAGCACCACAACTGATAAAATACCTGAATTCACTATTACGAGTCAGGATCCAAAGCAAATCAACATTCATGTCAAGCCCATTGAAGAGAAGACTGATGATGTAAAAAAGAATCTCAAAGAGCTTAAAATGGAATATGACATTGTGGAAGATATTAAGAGGGCTAAGGCAAATATCTCGTTGTTTGAAATGTGTAATATGCCTCAGCAGAAAGAAAGATTGTTAAAATCACTTGATATTCCTAAATAAAATCTTCCCACTGACAATCAACCGGAAGAAGAGGAAATTGGTGAAGCAAGTGTGGGAGGTAAGCCTAAATGCAAAACTCCACCATTTCTCCTGACTTTTGAAATTTTCAACCATAACGTACACAACTGTTTAGTGGACTCAGGGGCATCAGTAAATGTTATGTCGCTTTCAGTCTGCAAAAAGATAAATGAACAGCCTAAACCATCTACCTGGCAAGTTATTCAATTAGACAGAACAAATGTGAAGGTAATTGGGGAAATGGAGGATGTTTTGATTCGACTATCTTCAAATGAAAAGGTATGTCAGTTCATAGATATTGTAGTAGCAGACATACCTGAAGCTTATGGACTTGTTTTGGGTAGGGATTGGTCAGCAAAGCTAAATGGGTATTTTGCTTCAGATGGGTCACATCTGTGGTTGCCTTATAAGGGAAGTCCCAATCAAATTAAAGTATTAAGAGATCCCCACATGAAGCACAATGTTACTTAGCTAGAGGGTAAGAATGAACCAGTGAATTTCATATTGGGGAATTACTTCATTGAACTAGAACCGGGAAACTACCAAGTAGAAGAAGTCAATAGCACACCAAACACACATCCTGATCTCCTTCGGTTTTCATGTGCTGATGAATTTGACTGTAAAATAGTAGAATTAGTTTCAGATGTAGTTGTTGATTCAAGTACAATAGAAGTAGATAGTTTTTGGACACTTTTTTTTATGGATCTAAAACTTTGGAAGGATCAGGAGCTGGCTGTGTCCTGATTGATCCAAAGAAGAATAAACATTTTCTTTCATGTAGATTAGAGTTTGAATGTACCAATAACATAGCCGAATATGAAGCATTAGTTCAAGGACTAAGGAAAGCAATTGAATTAAAAGTAGAAAATCTGAAAGTATATGGGGATTCTGAAATAATTGTAAAACAGATTCGAAAATAGATACATTGCATCTCACCTCATTTAAAATCTTATCAGAATGAAGTATGGGATTTGCTGACAAATTTTTATGCATTTAATATTTTATCCATTCCTAGACTTAAGAATGCAACAACTGACTTGTTAGCTACCTCGGCTGCAAGGCTTGTGCCTACAAATAAAAAGTGTTCTATTGAATTACTTTTTGGGCCTTCAGTTCCAGACATGATTACTAACCTACGAGTTTTTTATGATAATCAACAAATCTTGGAATGTTTAATGAATGATGAAACTTTCAAAGGGGCAATTATCGATGATGAAGAACACCAAGCTGAGTTAAAATTTGTCAACTTCATTCCTAAAGGGGTAAGGAATTTAGAGAGGATGTTTGATTTAGATAGCAAGTTTAGAAGACCAGCAAATGTTAAGACTCATAGCTTGTCTTTACAATTCGAGCTGATAAATTTGGGAACTAAAGTTAAACCCAAATATGTAAATTTGGGAAAGTGTTGCTCCCCGGGTGAAAGAAATAAGTTCATTAGTTTGTTCAAACAGTACAAAGATGTATTTTCCTAGACATATGAAGAACTTAAAACATATGATACCAAGATTATACAACACATCATTCCTATTAGATCTGGATTCAAGCCTTATCAGCAACCTTTGAGGAAGACGCATCCAAAACTGGAGTCATTAATTCAAAGTGAAGTGAAGAAATTCTTGGATGCCAAAATTATATTCAAAGTTAGACACTCATAATGGGTTTCAAATTTGGTACCATTAAGGAAGAAATCTGGAGAAATCAGACTATGGGTGGATTTCAGAAACCTAAATCGTGCTTCAGACAAAGACAACTATGGGCCAATCCTTCCCATGGAACAGATATTGTAGATGGTTTTGGGTTCCAAGTTATTTTCATTATTAGATGGATTCTCTGGCTACAATCAAGTGTTAGTAGCTGAAGAAGACAGACTTAATACTACATTCAGAACAAAATGGGGAACTTTTGCTTACAGAAGGATTCCCTTCGGACTCATTTATGCTGGAGCTACTTTCCAGAGGGCTATGGATATATATTTCCGTGGTCTAATTGGCCGTAGTATTGTAGTGTATCTCGACAATGTAATGATATTTTCAAAGAAGAGATAAGAACATGCATTCCATTTAAAACAAATTTTCAAACGTTGTCGAAAATATGACATCTCACTGAATCCAAGGAAATGTGTGTTTGTTGTTATAGAAGGAAAGCTACTGGGTCACGTGATTTCTAAAAAGGGGATCGCCATAGACCCAGAAAAGATCAAAGCTATTGAAAAGATCCCCTTACCCCATAACAAAAAAGGGATGCAATCATTCATCGGGACAATAAATTTCGTGCGAAGGTTTGTGCCAAATTTCGCTCAAATTGTTAAACCTTTGCAGCAAAGGGTGAAAGAAAGTGTACAATTCAAGTGGACTAATGTAGAAAAGAATGCATTCATTAAAATAAAGACATCTATTACTCATGCACCCTCTATCAAAAGTCCATATTTTGAGAAGGATTTCATTTTGTACACTTTCGCTTCTGACGATTCACTAGCAGCAGTGCTTACTCAAAAGGAAGATGGGGGAGATGAGTTCCTCATATCATTTATGAGCACTGGCCTATAGGGGGGTGAATTGAATTACCCAGCGGTAGATAAACAAGCTTATGCAGTCTTCAAAGTGGTAAAACAATTCAAGTCGTATATACTTAAGAACCAGACAAAGGTAATAGTTCCACACCCAGCCGTGAGGTCTCTTTTCGTATAAAAGGAATTAGGAGAAAGAAGAGGCAACTAGGTAACAACTTTACAAGAATATGACCTCGAATTCAAACCAGCATGCATAGTTAAAGGGCAAGGAATATGCAAATTAATGGTTGAAGGTAAAAACAATGAAGAAAACGATTGGGAAATTGAAGCTGAATTGCATATTATGGATGTATGTCCTCTTTTCATAGCTCCAGATTCCTGGTACTGAGACCTTGTTCATTACCTTCAGGAAGGATTGTTGCCAGAACATTGGAATTCTAAACAACGAAGAGCGTTGTTCCTTAAATTAGCTGCATATCATATCATTGATGAAATTTTATTCAGGAAGAATTATGATGGAGTCCTTCTCAGATGCTTAGAGAAAGAAGACGCAAGAAAGGTCATAACAAAGTTACATGATGGGCCTGGTGGAGGCCATGTTTCTAGAGATATGATAGCCCACAAGATTCTTAGAGCTGGATACTATTGGCCCACGCTATTCAAGGATGCTCATGCCCATGTTAGAAAGTGTGATATCTGCTAGAGGTGTGGGGGAATACAAGCCAAAGCAGCAGGACCATTGAAGCCTGTGATGATAATGGAACCTTTTGAGAAGTGGAGAATTGATATTATTGGAGAAATAAAACCAAATTCTTCCTTGCAGCACAAATATATTTTTACGGCAACTGACTACTTCACTAGATGGGTCGAGGCCATTCCACTACGTAAGGTCAATGAAGATGCGGTCATGGATTTCTTGCAAGACCATATTATGACCAGGTTTGGGGTTCCAATTTCCTTGGTTTTTGATAATGCTACTTATTTTTCTTCTATTTGATTAATTGCATTTTCCCATGAAAAAGGAATTAAGTTGCATTATTCTACCAACTACTACACCTAAGGGAATGGTTTGGCAGAATCTGCAAACAAGAATCCGATTAGGATCTTAAAAAAGACTGTGATAGAAAACCAGAGAAGTTGGCATTTAGCACTATTGAATGCTCTTTGGGCTGATAGGGTCACACCCAAGAATTCCTTAGGTGTGTAACTGTATACCCTTGTTTATGGGAGAGAGGCTATACTTCCTCCTAACATTATGCTACCATCTTCCATAATAGCCCAAGAGTCCAGAGGTACAGATATCAAAATCGTGCAACTTATAATATATACTCTTTTGAAGGCGGAAGAGTCTAGATCCAGGGCCAAAGAATGTTTTAAGCAATAATGGGAGGTAGTGAAGAGGTGGTTTGATAAGCACAAAGCTGGAACAAAGGAATTTGAAGTGGGAGACTTGGTTCTTAAGTGGGATCACCCGCATGATGAAAAGGGGAAGCACACGAAGTTTCAATAGTTATGGGTAGGCCCTTTTTAGATTGCAGCAAAACTTGGCCCCTCAACCTATAAATTGCAAGACTTACAGGGGTGGGAAGAGAACTTACCAGTAAATGGTTTGGTTCTCAAACCTTATTTTTCCTGTTTTTTGTTTTTTGTTTTGTGCATAAATAAACTGATTTGATTGTCTATTTTGCTTTAGTTTAGATTTTGATTCATTTCAATAAAAGGAGTCAAACTTTTGGTTGCATGGAGAACATCAGAATTATGGATTAACTAAAATCCTTAATTATAAGATTGTGTACTATTGTGTTGTCTGAAAGAATTTCTTCTAGTTTAACAGTTTTCCTGAATGGCTATGAACACATTGAAGTCCTACTTAATCCCTGTAAAATAACTCAGGATCAAAAGTCTAGAATACTATTTCGAGGCTCCATCCATCTCACATTTAAAAATGTCCTAGGGGGTGACAGCAAAACACCCATGGAAAGGAAGCAAGGTAAACAATATATTATATATAAATAATCCCATGCCAAGAATTGAAATCCAAAAGGCAAATAAGAGTAAAAAATCTCCTAAGAAAGCTATATGTATCAAAACGAAGTACTGAACCATATAAGTACAAAATTGCCAAAAGTTCTTCTCTGTCCATGAGCTGAAAATTAAATACATCTCTCACACAAAAGGACTCTATGGATAGAGGAACCTTAATAAAAAAATCAGAAAGAAAGGCATGAGGAGGACTCAAAAGGACAAAAAAGTCCAAAAGCACAAAAAAGGGAAAAATGGCATGGGAATGAGGAACAAATGAATATCTCTATTTACCATATGTTACACTCTTGTGGTGTCCAAGCTGGAAGCTACCCGAAGACAGAGGTAAAAAATGAAACCCATCTTCCTGGCCTCATAAGAGTTATCTTGACTTTGAGATCTTGGTTCCCATTTTCCTAAATTGGACTATCATCAATGATTTAAAGTACATATATTTGCCATTTGGGAAATCCAGACATCTATAAGAATTCAACATGTTGGTTTTATTGTTCAAATAGTCTGTTACTTAAGGAAGAAGTTGTCTAGAGATCTGGGTTCACCAGGTAGTCACCAATTGTTGCAGCTGCAACGTTTTCCCAAATTTTTAAAAAAAAATTGACCCTCCTTGTAAATTTGATCTTGCCTAGATCTGTTTTGATTGTTGAATCTTGTTGTTCCTTTGCTACTCTTTGAGGTTAAATTGAGTTAAATTGTTGAATGACTATCTTTATTTGCTGATGATGATGAGTTGAACTTGATGCTTTGACTTATGGATGATTTCCTTTTTCGCTGTCAGAAGCTTATCAAACTGTGAATCAAGGCTGTAGTCATCTACGCAGCCGCCATTGCGGAAGCTTACTTATGATTGACCCAATCCAAATCCTTGTTCTTCGCTGATGCATTTTTTGTTTTATATTCATATCGGTGTTTTTTGTCTCATCACCATTGGAGCATAAGTCCTTTGTGTGGCCACCATTTCGGATGGTAGATTGCAAGCACTTCGACGGAAGCCCTTATTGTTGCCGATTCCGCGGTTTTCTTTAAAAATGATTTTGCTCTTTTTGCTATCGAAACTATGTTGGAATTTTGATCGAGGGATTAGTATTTGTTTTTTCTGATCGCCAATGGTTTCGTGTTTTGTGGAAGCCGTATTCTATTTGAATCCCGCCATTACGGCTCCGGAGCGGACCAACCATCCGACATGGTTGTTCTATTTTTTTCGATGTTTTGATTTTCACCGATTGTTTTATGTTGACTACAAAACCCTTAGCCAATGTGGTTTCCACCGTTGCGGTGTTTTAGTGAACTAATCACCCGATGTTTATGTCGTTTCGTTCACCAACGAGGATATTTTTCCACCCGATGTTTTAGTATTTAGTCTTTCCGACGTCGATAGACTTAGTAGTCTCGCGGAACTTGTTGTCTATCTGAAGCCTGTCGTTGCAGCTGTGAATAAGACTATCCTGCCGATGCTTTAGTGATTTTTCCCACCATTGAGGGTTTTTCCTCATGTTCTGTGTGTGTTTTTACCCTATTTTTGGGCGGCGATGGTTTCTGATTCTTGTTTGGGTTTTTTTGTGATGAGAAAACAACGCAGGGTCGCATGTTTGATGCTTAGTCTCATTAATAGTGTGGTTTACATTTTCTTGAATGATGTCCATATTAATGATGGGTTTTTTTCGTTTAACTGCAGACAGACTTAGAATATTTTTCAAATCCAGTTTGATGATTGCTGCTGTGAAGAAGACATTTCTAAAAGAAAAGTCAGAAGCAGATATGTTGTTCATAGAGGAAGATAGTGAAAGGTTGAGGTCAACAGATTATTGAACAGAATTGATAGCAGCAGAGGCCTGGGCTTGGAAATGGCTCATCAGTTACCAAGTCGGTCCCTTTTTACAAAGTGCTTGTAAATCTTAATCTAAAATGTAACGGCTTGTATGAATCATGAGCACTCACAAAGGAAAAAATTGTGAGATTAAACGGTTGGGGGAGCCCAAAGGTCACACGGGGGGGCAACCCAAAGGTTTTGTTGTTTGTGTAAATATAGGGGAATTAGAGGGAATAGGGACTTTTTCTCAGTTAGACTTGTGAGAACATGTTGTAAGAAGAACTATTTCCTTTTGCAATAGATAATTACAATTTTTCCCGTTGGAGAAAGATTTGGTGGAATGTTCAAATGTTGTGCAATGGATGTTGTTGAAGGGGAACTATTTTGTTTTCAGCTTTTGTCCATTAACTGTGAGATTGTTCTAACTTGTTGAACCTATGTTCTTGTATGAATGCTCTCTAGTTTATTTTATGGAATTTCCACTATGAGTAATGAATGCTTTTCATAAGCAATGAGCTATCTTGTTGTTCATCTATCTATTCATGTTTATGTGTTTTGAAATAAAGAACAGCTACCTGTGATTTTTCTTAATGCATGAACAGTACTACATTACTCATTAAATGATAATTTCGCTCCCTAGGGACAGTTTAGTTAAGTTATTTTTAGTTTTCTTGCTGTGTGTGATTTAGATGCGAGAGAGTTAAGACGAGAGGTAAGAACCTGCACATCACATTGTGATCACTCCTCGTATTCTCTATCAATCTGCATTCTTAGATAGGCACTTGCATATCATACTAAAAAACTAAAAAACTAAAATATGCACGGTGGACCAGGCCGTAACCGGTAAAACCCTTTATTTTGGTTACTTGACCTATGGTAGCCGGACCGTAAACCAGACGGATTCCCCATACCAAACAATAATGGGCTAGTTGGGAACGTTTACTGGGGAGAATCCCTTGCTGTTGTCACCTACGATTTTCTAGACCTCAACACCTTCCTATATGAAAACCTAAACACAACTCTCATCCAAGCAATCCAATGCAAGTACCTCCTCAAATCCATATCTAAGATGCAACTAAGAGTGCCACTATTTTGTATTTTTCAATATAAAAGAATGAAAATGCAATTAAAAGTCATATAAAAATCTCAATATTTGCGGACAACATAAAACACAAGCCCAACAAGACACCAAGACAAAAAGAGTAATGCACTAATGGCAAAACAATAAGGATAAATGACTAAAACTACTTTCAAAAAAAAATCAATGAGAAACCGGTCTCTGGTCACAAAAGAAGCATCCAATAGAAAACATCAGAACCCAAGAAGACCCAACCACACTCACAACCCACCCAACAACTTCCCACAACATCAAACTCAACCAAAAGGGAGGATGTACGCGACTGTTTAAAGAACAACCGCGTATGTACGCGACTTTTGGCCAAAAAGTTGCATGTATACGCAGATTTTGGCTAAAAACCTGCATGTATACATGAATTTTGGCCAAAAATCCACGTACATACATGGCTTTTGGCCAAAAACCTGCATATATAGAGAATACAGTGGTAAAACGTAGGACAAGGTTTAAACCAATAAAGGGGAGTGTCAATGGATGAACATACTATAAAATGTGACACAAAAACAGGGAGAAAAAAAGAGCAATTCAATACGATCAAGCACATTGTGCCTCCAAACCCCAAAGAAAAATAAGGAACGTCCCCAGTATGGTCGCCAATTCTGTTAAGGAGAAAAAATCCTATGGCTTGGGGTACCACAATAGACATAGTAACCCTAGAAATCAATCCCTTCCCAATATGCAAGAGAAATAAACATCTAACACTAAAGGATATCGAAACATACCTTATTCTAGATGGTTGATGTAGATCCCTGTTGAGCTTTTCCAATCCCTCTTGTGTTAGCAATTTGCTCTCTCAACAATCAGCAAACAAGACAAGCATGCTATATAATGATGTTATACCTACTCTAGCATATATAATCAATAATGTATAAGAAATTAAAAGCATCCATGGATTCAATATTCATTTAAATGGATGTCATTGGACAAGAAAAGTTATTTCTATTAATATAAATCAGAGATTACAAGAATGACAACCTCTATCGGCACATCTGCTAACCGGAGAAACTGAGTCCTCCACCTGGGCATCCACCACCTCAATCCTCCATCTCTCAATAGCAAGCTCACAAGCAAAGGCAAGCTTGGGAAGAACACAAAGTGCTCCAGGGGACAAAGGGATCTAGATTCAAGTATAATAAGCTTCAGTAACAATGGACTATAGTTTTCTTGCTATTCAATTCCTCCCCTTTCAATATATCCAAAGGGTTCCTTATATAGTGCTTCAATGGGGTAATGGAAGGTCAAATTTGAGTGATCTTAAGGCATATGGAAGGCCAAGAGACAAGTGAATCAGATCCACATCAAGGAAAACTTCAAAATTATTTGGCCTTTTGCACACATCCCGGTGTATGCGGGTTTAAGGGTCATATCCACGTATATATGCGAGAATGGGTTTAAAAGTCATGTATGGAAAATAATGCATGTTTTTAGGGATGATATTGGAAACATAAAAGGTACAAAAATAGTCCATGGGGTCCAAAGAGTCTGTAGAGGGATAGGGTAGGCCATAAATATGTGATCTACCATGTGTGGTAAAATCAATTGTAACAGTGTGGAAACATTACTGCTCGGGTTCGAGCTTCTCGCTATCCTGGGAGTAGTCTGGGCCTGGTTTTCTTCTTCGTCACTATAGGGTTGCTTCATCCTGTGCACTTGGTATTTGCGATATTGTGTCTTGATCACAACAGGACCTTCCCCTCTAATCTGCCTCTTCTATTGTCGAAACCTTGCTCCTCCCCTCATACAACCACTTGTTTCCTCGTCAATCCTCATAAAATCCTTAGAAGTCATACCCATCTACCCCTTATACTTCCATTTTCCTTCCCCCTTTCGTCACAGTGTCCACAGTCTCTGCACACCAGAGTTCCACTACACGAGGTGCATTTTTAGAATACCCTTCTCGCAGATAAACATCTTAATAGATAATTGCATAAACAACAAGAACCTACCTCGTGGCTCATTGAAGAACTCTCTTTCTGCTTCATCGTATGTGTTATTGGTATCGACTGCAAATTCAGTAATGTATCCTTCTATAATACTATCTAGCCACACTTCTACATCTTGCGATGCTTTGTTATTGGTTTCTTGTAGCTCCTGGATCAGTCCAGGGGTCCAAGATGTCAGCTCTCCTCCTTGATAGTTATTCTTCTTATAAGTGAACCACGCTAGCCATTCATACAGTATGACCAGGAATTCACAAAAGAACCATTCATATGGACCATCATAGATATATATGTTTAGCCACCTAGTTGTCGATGGCTCTGGGTTATGATTCTCTATTTCAACGAACTCTTGTAGCTTTAGGTCAAACCAATCTTCAATCTCTGGTTTTGTTGGATGCCACATCATATCCTCCCTTTAGTTGCAACAAGGTCCTGGCAATGAAACCATTTGCTGGCGTGACCCACCAACAAAACCTCGTCGACAAGGGTTCCCACTCTGTCGACACCCAACTAGCTCGATCTCCCTAAGCACCAGCCCAGACGGGTTTGACCCCGCCTGGCAACATCTGCAGAGCGAATGAAGTCTCACCCGAGATGTCGAGGGAGAGATGTTGGAACCAATTTTTTGACAGCAAGAAGGGAGGGCATGGAATCAATGACTTCACTTTATAATCAACAGATACTCGAGAGATCATTTTATTAAAATTGCATCATTCATCATGTATTTCTAGCCAGTAGATAGCTAATGGATCGCATTACATTATTCATCATAGCAGTAACAACCATTCATATAACAGATCCAGTAAACATCCATCATTATCATTGCAGACCCTAAAACAGGAAAATAAGAGACAAAATGACTTTAGGCAAACATCCGTTAAGTCATATTACTCCTGCAAAATAGATTCATAACAATCAGTACGTCTCCACAGCAAGAGACTAAAAACCCATCGACACAGACAAAGCCAAAAACCCGCTCACAATAGACATAGATGAAAAAAGATACCCAAAATACAAGTTATTCTCCATAATTCTCTCTCCAAAGTTATGATCTAAAAGTGATATCTATTATTGCAACTTATATCTATATATAGGCTTGTGCCTTTACACCCAAGGTTCACTTCTAACTAACTTCTAACAAACTAGTGACCTATATCCACAAAATGTGGTCAATCAGTACAAAATTGCATAAATCATTCCAAAAATGATTATTCTTCCATCTATCACGTTGTTGTGGTCCTTTGCGATGGCTTGTGATCTTGCACAGCCTCCGCAGTGTTGCGCAACTCACTTACCCAATACCCCTGCTAACATGTGTCAATAAGTCACAAACAAGGCGCCAGAGGAGGTCGACACAGCTGGATGAACTACAGGGTGTGGCAGAGAAATTGGCGCTTAAAGAAATGGAAGAAATCACGACAACCAAGGTTGACTTAACCACGGTCCAATAGATGAATGAAGAACTCCCAACTGAGTAGGAAGTAGAGTAGTGCAAAGCACTCAAAGAGAAGGTCAATGAATTCATTGATCATGTTGAAACTAAAAATGAGGCCTTCAAGACGAAGTTGAACGATAGAGTAATTTACACCTGAAGTGGCTCGAGGGAGAGATGCAATTTTATGTTTGAGGCCTATTGGAAAGGGGTTAGGAGGTGCAAAGCATGCTTCCACCATCAACAAGAAGGACATCAACATAAGGAAGAGTTGACCGCACGAAAGGAGAAACCGACAAGTTCAAAAACTTTGGTCAAATTAGTTAGGAGATTGGTTAAGTGGACCATTTTGTAACGTCTTAGTAAGCCTATAAATAGAGTTCAAGTGTAGTCATTAAATAATCTAATCGGTAGTGTTGTGATCAATTCTTATCTACAGATCTAGTTTGAAGGAATGGATGTATCTTCTTGTCTAAGGCTAATCGACCAAGGGATGTTCTATCATTTTGTGGGTTATTTCTGGGATCAATAAAATGAGGAACTGTTGGAGACATAATTATGTTGTTGTCTTTATTTATGTGTGATGTTGATGTTGCGGTTCATGCGAAGTCTTCTATAATGAAATCTATGTGTTTTCATGGTTAAATATGAATGATGTAAAGTCTTGTAGGATCTATTGGTTTGGTATATGATGATGTATGTTACAAGAAATTCTCATCTAGTGCTGACAAATGTTGTTTCCCTAGCATGAAACACTCAACACTAGGAAAAAAACTACAATATATATAAACTTTTCCTAGGATTAGATAAACCTATTGAATTAGTTTCTCTTCTTACCTTCCACAGGATACAAAGGTTTGATCCTTGAATTTCTTGATCTATGTGGATAACATGCAAGAGACACAACAAAACACAAATTGATATTAGAGTAACAAGATAGTTTAAAATCCTATGTAAAAGACCAAGGAATTAAACAACAAACACAACATGATAATTAGACATATAAATTCTTGTGAGAAAGAAACTATATTTGTATTAAAAGCACAAAGAGGGAGAGTTTACAACCGATGCCTTGGTGTTGAGAAGTCTTTATCAAAGGATCTTTGCCTCAAAGCCTTAAGATTGCCTACTAATCACCTAAGAGTCTGAATGAATTTGGCTAGGATATGGATGCAATAACACATTCTTCCTCCCCCTTACCCATGAGGGGTAAGATAGTATATAAAGGCATGAGAGGATAGGATAAGTTGAGGATTCCATGGAAGAGGTGGAGGGGGGATCCTAAAATGAGGGATATTGAGCTCTAGGTGTCCTGAACCCTAGGGATGAGGATTTATGAAGTCTAGCTCCGAGAATCATCTTGAACCTTCATTTTTGGCCTTCATAAGTCGAGCACTACACCTTTCTCAAGGAGAAAAGACATTACCAAGTGGGCACCACACCTTGTACATAGGAAGTAGGCGGTGGCACTGGTTTTTACAGATAGAAAAAAGGCGTTGATGATATGGGTACTACATCTTGTTCACAAGTAAAGTGTGGTGGTGGCCAAAAATATGAAATGGTTCATCCTTACTCATTTCCAACTTCAACTTTTGAGGAATTCAAGGAAAATACTAAGATTTTTTTCCCACAACATGATGTTGATGATAATTAGGTATAGCAATGTCTTTGTACTCTGACTATGAATCTAAATGATAATAATGTGTCTTTAGTGATATAATTATGAGTAAGTGCGAATAGGTTGATCTCAGTTAAACCCTGTATTTATATTAAATGTTGCTGTAGAATAGCCTGTAGTGAAAAAATCCTCTTCCCTTTGCATAAACTCGGTTTCTGAAACCCTCCCTCGAACATCTAGGGTGAGACTGCACCTACTTCGTGGGAGTTTCTTGATAGGGTAAAATAGGTCTAGGCCAATTTTTAGGGAGTTTACGTCGATAGGTTTCGACAAATCTATGGAGTGAACCCCTGTCGATGGGATAGTTTCAACAGGAAGGCATTGTAATACTGTTGTGTATTGTATTGTAGCATTGTAAAAGCGATCTCTAAGATTGTGAGAGAGATATGTTAGGATATTTATACACTTATGAGTTAGTTAAGATCAACTTGCTATAATATATCCATTAGGAAAGTGTGTTTCTTTAGTATGCATTAGTATACATTTGTAAATATATAATCTGACAGTCACTATATGTTCTAGACATAGAGTGATCGAATGGTTCATCTTCTCTTAGATCATAACTACCTTTGATTCATGGTTTAACACCTGATTGGTCCATGATTTCTATTTAAATATCATGGAGGATCATTGGCTAGTTGATCAATTATGAGAATCTAATTTGTAACTTTCTTTATTTTGCATAATAAATTGCCTCAAGTAGTTATTTGGCGAGGGATGTGGAGTGTTTCCCTTTCGAGGGTTTAAACCACATGAAAACATCGCTCTGTTGATTTGTTATATGTTTGTGTGAGTGGTTTCTCTAGGTTTTCAGTATTTTGGAAGTATCTCGTGTACCCGAACATGGTATCATAGCATTTATGAAGAGTCACTTTCGTTGATGTTCTAGATCTTAAACTGGTGTTGCTGAAGCTTTGAAAGAGTTTTTGCTTCTTATTTTTCTATGCTTTTCTGGGTTGTAGGAGGTATTCCATTGCATCTGGATCACCATTTCCATTGGAAAATAATTTTTGTTTGATCGAAAAAGGTTTTCATTTGCCTTAGATATGACCATTTCATTAGATTTGAAGGTATATTGTTACAGTGATGCTTTTATTTTTATTTATTTATTTAATAATTTCTCATATTTTATAGTATTTTTTTATCAGAACTAGATTTTGTTTTGGTTTTGAATTCTTTCCTTCCCTATTTCTGTATGCTCTTTCTCGTGCACCTTGTGCGATCATGGCAAATCAGAAACAAAAAGGAAAGGTTTTTTCTCTACTGTGTATGCTATTTTTCGTGCACCTTGTGTGATCACAGTAAATCAAAAACATTGAGAAAGCATAAACATTTCGGGCAAGCTAACAAGGACCAATCCAAAAACTGTGGCATAAAATTTCATTTTGTTGTGTTTGTTTTGGTTTGTGCGAGGCAATTTGCAGAAAAAGAAGTAAGCACACACTTTGAGACATAAGAGTAAAAAAAAACATTCCTCCTTTCCATCTTTTACGTACCCTTTAATATTGGCTCACTTGGTTAAAAGTTGTTTTAATACTTAAAAGGTCTTGAGTTCAAGTCTTGTTAGTTACTTTTCTAAAAGTGCATGTAATTTCTATTTTTAAGTTACTTTATTGTAAAAGTGGATCTCATTTCAATTATAAAAGCGAGTCACTTAAATTCTTTTAGTTTTTTCATGCAATATTTGAAGTAACATCATTGTAAATGTGAGTAAAGTACAATTATTGTCAATCCTCTATCTACCATGCCTCTCTTGGGGTCATCTTCAACCTTTTTCCAATCAAGCATAACTTCTTCATCCGGAGTCAATTTTTAGTGTCGTTTTTTTTAGATATTTGCATCCAGGACATTGGTTTTTGTTTTTACGGCCTTTATTTTGTAGTATGGCCTCCCCTTGTGATATTCTACTTAACAGTTCCAACTATTTCTCATGGAAATCTTGCATGGAGGATGTCCCAGGAAGTAGGGGACTTTACAGAATTACCTAAGGGAAATAAAAATAACCCACTAATGATGATAAGAAAATAAAATGAGAAAATAAATGCGATAAATCTTGTAGATTGATTGATATGTCAATCACTACAAATTTGTGATTCCACATATCTGGAATTGATGAACCAAATAAAGTTTGGAAAATTTTGGAAGTTGTGTTTAGTAAACACAATGAAATTTGGGTCATCAACTCAAAAATGAGTTGATTGTTTTAAATCCAAGTGGTTATTCCTTCATTCAAGATTATTTATCTAGCTACAAAACTCTTAGACTCTTATGTGCAGAATGCAAAATTAAAAGGGAAGACAGGTAACGCATTTATCATATAATTTCCAAACTTGGACCTGTATATTATGTTTTTGTATCTACATTCTACTCCATCAAAGAATCCTTGTATCCAACTAGCTATATAGAACCTAGTCTTGAATCCTTTTTGTGATTCCTTGATTCGAGAGCAAGATAAGCTCATACATCTTGGAATGATTAGAAATGCAGATACATTTTGGAAATATTTATTGGCACAACATAAAGAAAATTCCAAGCCTCCCAAGAAACAAAATCGTCACAATAATAAGCCAAACAAGGGTCCTAAGCCCTCTTAGTCGGGTCATTCTTTAAAAAATGACAAAGGCACCAACCCAAAAGGTAAAAGTATTGAGCATCATTGCAACTATTACGGGAAATATAACCATGATGAATATAATTGTTTCAAGAAGATGACAACCTTGGAATCATCAATGAAGAAGCACCACATTAGCCTTGATTCATCTTCAGAGTCTACCTTTCATGGACATGCACTTTGCGCTTCCGGTTTTTCTTATACTACATCTTCTTAATCTACTTCAAATGAGTGACTTATTGATTATGGAGAATCTTATCATATGGCTAAGGATCAAGCCATATTTTCTACTATGCATGACTATAACACTAAACAAATATTTATTGGTGATGATAGATCTCTAAGTGTTGTAGTATCTGGAACAATTCCAATAGATAACGGTCATTTTAGTGATGTACTATGTGTTCCAAGCATTTCCTACAATTTGTTGTTAGTCTATAAAACCACTCATTTGTTCAACATCAACTCAACAAACACATTGAACTACATATACACTTAATCAAAAATATTGTTCATGATCGCATTCTTGAAGTGCTCTTTTTCCCAACAAATGATCAAGTCGCAGACACCTTCACCAAGTCTCTTACAAAAGCAAAATTTTCTAAACTTCTATCTAATTTAGGAGTTCAAGAAATTGTTATTAAGGGGGGATAGGCTCTAATTCCTTCTTCCTTCTCCTTATAGTGTCACATTTGTAAATCCTTCAATCCTATCCCAAGTTGTTCTTAAGGGGGGATGTTGGGATATTTAGACACTTAGGAGTTAATTAAAATCAACTCGTTATAATATATATGTTAGGAAAAGTGTGTTTCTTTAGTATGCATTAGTATGCATTTGTAAATATCTAATCCAATGGTCACGCTATGTTCTAGACATAGTGTGATCCAATGGTTCATCTTCTCTTATATCATAACTACCTTTGATCTATGGCTTAGCACTCGATTGGTCCATGATATCTATTTAAAGAGAATTGAGGGTCATTGGCTAGGTTATTGATTGTGAGAAGCTCATTTGTGACTTTCTTTCTTTTGCATAATAAACTGCCTCAAGTAGCTATTTGGATGGGGCCGTGGAGTGTTTTCTTTTGAGGGTTTAAACAACGTGAAAACATGAGTGTGTTAATCTGTGATTTATTTGTGTGAGTGGGTTTTCTAGGTGTTCACTCTTTTGGAAGTATCTTGTGTACCCAAACAAGAGACTATGAGAGAGTGAAGAGGAAGTGCAACAGGGTTGCTGCAGGATTTATCCCTTCATTTTGTTGGAAAAATAATAATAAAGGACTAGAAATTTCGGTGTGGACGTAGCCCATCTTGGGTGAACCATGTTATATTTGTGTTTCTATTGTAATGTGTTTTAATATTTGTATCCTTTTTTATTGTTTATTGTTATTTCTCTACGGTCATGTTTTCTAACAAGCGTCACCATTTTCATCAACTTGGTATTTTGCATTTAGGATGTCCTTGCATCCTTAATCATCTAACCAAATTTATTCTGAATTGCACACAAATCAATTCCAAGTTGATCCTTCTAAGCCCATTCCTCCACACTATCAATCAATCACTAGGTAGGGGTAAAGAAAACCTTCTTGAACATATTCTTGGTCGACTTCACCTCATCAATAACGTGTGGCATATGGGTATCTCCTTGGTTTCTTTGCTCTCTTGGAGTTTTCCAACTCCCCACCATGTTATTTCTTTGTGGATGAAACCTTCCACAATTTAGACCATTAGACCAATAGACTCTTCATTTGCCTTGACTCACAACCATCAACCATCAAGCACACCAATCACCATAGGAAGGGGGTTTCTTAAGGAAAGTCTTTAGTTTAAGAAGACTCGCAAGGTTACTAAGAACCTCCTTTAATTTACCATTCTGAACATCCAAGGTCATCATAAATTCATAGATGAAACAAAAAGAACAACTTATCCCTATACCTTATCAGTTTCAACAAATATACCCTCATAACTTTCATGTGTAAAAACGCCATAATGATTGTAGATGGAGCCAAACAAACCCATAATTGTAGCCTTTTTTACAATATTCTATTCCCACTCTATTGAACAACACTTTCTCCACTGGTTTGCAAATCCATTATTTCCCATCGCAAGGATTAAATTCCTCTACCCACGCTAGGTCTCATTGTCGATGGCACTTGTACCATAGCTCATGCCATTTGTCATGCCAATTGAACCTCGATTCTTTTCACCCTTCATTAGGAATTTATACGGTTATTTCAAATACAATTTTATAACATCGTAATAATTCCTCCAACCGTAATATCAAATGGTTTTTTAATTTAGACTCCAACCAACTAAACAACCTCTCCAAACTTACAATATTTCAACATTTTAATTAACAAAAATTTTTAAAATTTTTATAATCTTTTGAAATTTAGAAATACATACAAATAGCTATTTAAAAATCTAAATATAGTTAATATATTTTTACGCTGTAAGGCATTTAAAAAATGGGAGTCGACTCCCCCCAATTAATGTTTTTTTCATTTTCATCCGTAGGATGATTTCGTCTAACGATTGGGGAAATCTGCTGCGTTGATGCGTTGATCCTGATCTGTTGCCTGGAATTTCTTTGTCAATTGAAAGAATGGCCATTTAAAGTGGCACCTTCCCCTTGAATGCAAATCAATGCACATCAATCTCTGCAATCTCTGCCCTGCCGACATTCTTAGGCGGTGATACTGCCTCCATCTACCTCTCGGATGCAATAGATGCAATGAAATGATGATGACGAAGCTGGTGAGCAAGGCAGGAGAAGCCCTGGAACTTCTCGATATGGAAATTAAATAGAGCGAAGAGGAAGAAGAGCATCCAAGAAGAACAATCACCATCAATCCACAGTGGCTGCTTCTTTCTTCTTCGAGCCCTTCTACCTATTTTCCTGCACGAAATCGTTTTGGCAGAAATCATTTTGGCAAAAGCCTGAGCTACTGCGGTTGTAGCTTCTTCATGAGCTCGTAAACTAGGAGTGTCTGGCGAGAATCAGCGCAGAAACCCTAGAGTCTCACCAGATTCATGTGACTTATGCTGCCGATCGTCGCTACTTCGGCTCTGAAATCCTTGTAGCCCTGTCTCGGCCCGTCCAGCTTCTTAACAGCAACTTCGGTTTTGTCCTTCAGAACTCCTTCATACACCAACTTAATCGCATGCTATCTCTGCTCCCATTGCAACCTATACCTTGTCTATTTAGAACAAGAAATCCCTAGCAATTGTTCCTCTATATTATTATTGGAAAATTGCCCATTTTGCTTTCCATTTTCAATTTCAATTGCAATAGCAGGGTTGTGCCAATCAGGAGGAAGCCTGATACAGGCTCTACAAGAACATAGAGGAACCAATGTCAACTTCTTGCAGTTGCAGACCTCTATCATGAAACCATCTGGGTCATGAAAAAACAGTTGATCTATGCTCTCTCTTCCTTCCTCCACTGTACGCTTTATATACTTTATATTTCTCTTTTTCAGTTTCTTCTCAACAACGTTCATGTCTTCACACTACCATTCACATTAGACTCAGCTTGAATTTAAGCATAAATTCTTTGTGTATTTAATGCATTTCATATGATTATAGACACATACACATCAAAATACCATTAAACTAGCATCAGATTGACTATAGATGTACTGTCTTTGTATATTGCATTTTCATAGAAATATATATTCTTATTGCAACACCCATATCAATAATGGAATATCTGTGATTGATATAATAGGTTTTCTTTTAGACATGCCTCGTACTGTGTATATGTGTGTGTGTGTGTGTGTGTGTGTGTATAAACTAAATACCTGAAATGATATGTGGTTGTCTAAGGGATTCAGCTCTTTCTCTGGAGAAATATCCTATGGGTTTTTGCTCTCCACCAAGTGAATACCCACACCATAGTTGAACAGCCTGCATCCAAATTAATGTGCTCTAAGACATTCAATATATATCAATTGAGTATACAGTCTTTCTCAAAATTAATGTATAGTTTGCATCCTATTTGACAGAGTTAATGGGCTCCAAGACATATACTAATAAAGCATATATCCTTATCATGTCTCCGTGTATGTGGAGAAAGAGATATGAAGAAAAACAATGAATAGATATGAATGTAAATTAATTACCAGGCTCCACCGAAGTTGAAGGTTCCGGGCCTCTTCATGGGCACAAACCCCATGATTTTCTCATAAAAATCCATGGAATCTTCCACCGACTTGCAGAGGCGAGATACATGATTCAAGGACATCAATGGCAGAGGCTCTTCTTCCTCCTCCTCTTCTCCTCTGTTGTTACTTTCATGATGAATTTCTGTGTGTTTCTTCATACTGTTTGTTTCTGAATAGCCAAAGATAGTTCAAGAGGATGAGGATGAGTTTTTTATTTGCTTATGAAAGGATGTCAAAGAAAGCAAAGAAAAGCAGGAACAAAACGACCGACTGAATAAGTGAAGAGGTGATAATCCCGTGATATTGAAATGAAATGGTGGATAAAAAGAAGGGTTAATCGTCTGAATATGGTAGTGGCCAAACTTGTGTCTCTTATTACTTCACACATAGCACATTGGTATTATCAAAGTAATGCTAAGCTTCCGTGTGGGCATGCATGCTTTGTCATTTCCTTCTTTTATTTTGGTTGATTTAAGAGACGCTTCAACCCTAATACCTAATACGATTGAGTAACCTCATCAACCCATAATTCCAACCTACGTTTAAGCACGTTAAGTAGACCAGAGCAAATTTGACCCGGCACTTCAACAACTTTGTTCATTTCAGAGATTATCATCAGCAGATTTTTCACTACAAGGCAATTGTATCGTGTTTGTCTTCAAAATGGCACTTGGATTTAAATACACATCTACTTATGAAATAGAAATGGAGTACTATTTGAAACAGAAATAGATTTAAATACACATCTATTACAGAAATAGTAATATAGTATGACTGAAATAGAGCAGTTTCTATTGAGTCTTAATAGTATTGAAACATAAATTTAGATATACATCTACCACTGAAACAGGAATATATTATTGAAATAGAAATTAAATAGTAGCAATTTCTATTGAGTTTTAATAGATTTATTTCAAAATGGCATTACTGAATATAATATTACTGAAATAGAGCAGTTTCAATTGAGTCTTAATGGATTTATTTTAAAATGGCATTATCAGTAGCAATTTCTATTAAGTCTTAATGGATTTATAACATTTCAAAATGGCATTATTATTGAATTTAAATATACATCTACTAAAATAGAAATAGAAAAGTAGCCATACAAATTACAAAAATTACAGTAATATATTTAAGTATTGGAATTAAATGTGTTTCTCCTTCGGGGGCCCTTGGAGCCTCCTTCTAATGGCCTGGAGCCACCTTCTAATTTTCATTGTTCTGGAAGCACCGGCACATCCACCTACCTTGGTATCCGCTTGATGTGGTGTGGACGTGTTCAAATCCGATTCCCTAGCAATTGGTGTGGACGTGTTCAAATGCAATTATTCAAATTAAAATGTAAGTTGAAGGAAAGTAATCAA
>LPNX011007158.1:164431-178384 GCA_001517045.1 Pseudotsuga menziesii
GAGTTTGCTGTGGGGGTTGGACAATGCACCAATACAAAAGCAGAACTGGTTGGGCTTTGGGCCCTTCTGCTTTCCACCCAAATGATGGGGATTCCCACACTCAGGGTTTTTGGTGACTCCTCAGTCATCATCAACTGGACAAAGGGTAATGCTACCCTTTCTCAAACCTGAACTCCATTCCTGGTGTCGGGAAACTAGAAAGTTTTGCACACACTTTCTAGATTTGTCTTTCTACCATATCTACCGTGAACACAATCAGCAAGCTGACCGTCTTTCTAAAGTTGTTCTTACTTTAGCTCCGGGATTTGGCTCTTACTCTGAATTTTTTTATGGTCTTCTGACCTCTAAGGACAATTTCAAGCTCTTTTGAGTTGGTGCAGGAGCTTGCTTCGCCTTTTTTATGCACCATGTTCTATCATGTATGGAGCGGGCTCCTTTAGACTGCTGATTTTGTGCTCTTTTTGTACACGATAAATATGGGGTGAATTGACAACATATACCGATGGGTATTTATGACATGCTGGATGAGCATGGGGACCTCCCCCACAGCACTAATTGAGTTGTGACTCTTCTGAATGATTGGCTGTATGCCTCACTTTTGTTCCTCTGCTATGATTGTAGCCCATAACTTGGGCAGGTTGTACAGATGCCCTTTGATTCTTATGAATATCAAGGACAGGTTTTTTTCATTGAATACTCTACATCATACTAAAAAAACAGAAAAAAAAAAAAAAACATTGAATACTTTACATCATACTAAATATTGATAGCCCAATCCAAATGATATGAATCGTTATTAGAATTTGGGATCCGTTCCATCAATAGCCTTGGGAGTGACTGACATCTTCAATAGTCGGATCTGGAGGTAGTAAACTGCCACCGCTGCCACAATCCAAACCAGGAGAAAGAAATGGCAGACTGACAAGCAGTGGCAGGGCAGGTCTGTCTGAGACTTTGGTCATCTACTTGTCTGACCTGCCCTATACAGTCGTCATGGTGACGAAGTTACTTGAAGGTGAGCAGAGAGCCCATGTGATTGTATTCCGTTTCTACGTCACACTCACTTTCTCCAGATTCCAAAACAGGCTTGATCGAAACCTTCGCTGGTTTTTTTTAGCAATTTGTATTGGAGATTCCTTATTACGGTGGGTATGTGATTTCAAATCTGTACTCACGATCAAAACTCTTTTTTATCAAATTCTAATTCCTTATTCCGGTGGAAATGTGATTTTCAAATCTGTAATCACGATCAAAACTCCCCCAACATTTAGGGAGCCTGAAATAAAAAATCCATTCAAGAATTTTGTGCTGAAAGTCAAACGTCTTGCCGTATATTCTGGCAACCTAACAATTGCTAATTGTATACTTTACCATCGAGTTTCAGGTGTAAGTTCTCATGGGCTCTCTCTTTTCCTCCAGAAAATAGTGAACCTTCAACGATTGGTTTCTTAGGTCATCGATCGGTCTACACATCTCACTTTCAGTGACTACGGAAGAATGACTGATAACAGCTACAGTGAAGGTGATGGAACTTGAAAGGGATTCTTCCTTCTCTCAAACTTCATGTGGACAGGGGACCCAACCCATGTGCCATGCATCCACCGCAACTGCAAGAATGGTTTGAGACGCATTCCAGTGGTGCAGGGCCCACTGTATTCATGGTCATTGGCCCCAGTACTTAATATAATGCGCTAAAGCTTGGAGGCGACTGCTGAGCAGCCGCTGGGACACCGGACAGATTCGAGTTTTGGAAAAAAGAAAAACCAGTGGGACTTTGGGAGTAACCGGTGGATTCGGGTGGGACCAAGGGAGGGGTTCAGGTGAGATAGGTATCAGTCAACCCTTCGCAGAAGTACACGAGGGGCACTTGGTCAGAGCTTGCAGTTGCCAGCCTGGCTCTAATGGATGTACGTCCGAATCCCCTGAGAACAATAACTATCGAGAGTAGACTGACGCCCTTAAACGATCCACCATAATGTTGAAAATAAACTATACTATATACATGAGGCACAATTAAAAAACAAAAAATACAATATATTCTATTTAAAGAAACAAATGCTTTTATGATGTGAATGACAAATTTGGTGTCTCTCTTGGGGCAAGAGCTGTCCATTGATCTGGCAGAGCATTTAATGCGGCTGCAGTAGGGTTGATGAGTATTAGATTTGACCAGCTCAAGATCCAACTATCATCGAACTTGCTGCCGCTGCATTAATGCTTTGCAGCTCAATGGATAGCTCTTGCCTTCTCTTAAAGGTAGTACAAATGCTTTTATGATGTGAATGACAAATTTGGTGTCTCTTGTAGGTAGGTTTTAATGTAAATGTACGTTAAGGGTAAGGGTATTTATAAGTGATATATTATTAAGGTGTTTCAGAAATACTTCACATTTTAACATTTAATGTTAAGGTTCTAGGGATATAAATTATTCGATTTGATCTATTTTTCAATTTAACACTTGATATCATCACCATAGTGATAGCATTAAGTGTTGAGCTATGGAGTGCATATTGAATGCTCATTATTGAATGACACATCATAATCTATATATTTATCTTAATTCTTGATCAACCAAGCAAAATGCAAATCATTTTTAAAATACAAAATTTATTGGTTTAGGGAATTGATCTCATTGAGCATCTGGCTCATTTGGACTTAATATCATCGCCAATAGTAGCATTAAGTGTTGAGTTCTCTGGTACATATTGAATGCTCATCCTTGAATGACACATCATAATCAATATATATTTATCTTAATTCTTGATCAACTAAGCAAAGAAAGGGATCACATCCTTTCATATGTAAATCCTTTTTAAAATACAAAATTTATAAGTTTAAGGGAATTGATCTTATTGAGCATTTGGCTCATTTAGAGTTAAATGAATTTATGTTGGTTTGACTATAATGATTCCTTTTTGTTAGTTTTTAAGTTTTAATGAGATCATTGTTTATGTCCTTGCATAGCACAACATAGAGCAAACCCTCTATGATATATAATGTTTAACTTTAATATACATTATAAGTATTAATATGAATTTCATTAGAAATTGTTTGTTGCAAATGTGATTGGCTCCTACATGGTGATATTATCCCTCAATTTTGTAGCTTAGGCATGACCAACGGGTGGACGTATGCATCATAGCTTGGTTTATTACAGACACTTATAAGGGCTGATGCACAATCATGGACTCCTTTAAAGGCACTTTAGATGCCACACATCACTAAAAAAACATGGAACCTCTGTCTTTAGTTGACAATTAGAGGTACTTCCCTAACCGATTTGAAGATGAAATAAAAAGACAAAAGTTAGGTAATTTAATAAGATTTCATAATATATAACTTTTATCTATATACAATTTGTGCCAATGATTATAAAATTAGGTTCCCTTAGATTGGGTTTTCAAATTTTCAGCACATCACAACATATATGTTTATGTCGGTGCAACACTATATCAGGTAAATGATGTCATGTTTGGATAAACTCTTGTAGACATATAAAAGACATATGGTACTAGTGCAACACTATTTTTTTAAAAATCATGAATAATTTATTATTATTATTAATTATTGAAGTTTGAAAACCTTGAAACGAAAAATGGTATGTGCGGGTGCAACACTTTAGGGGATAAACTTAATGAAATTCTTGATTTATATATATAAGATTGTAGAGCTTGCTCTCCTCTAGTGCACCATATAGTTTTCTTGTGAAATGGTGAAGGCAATCAAAAGTTATATAAAAAACAATGGATCTATCTATTTTCAAAAACTAACGTATGTCATTTAGAAAAATAATAATAAATAAATAAAACATACATATGTAGGAAAAAATTACATATTCAGAATCATAAGATTGTATTCTACAATATTCTATATTTTCATAAAAAAATATTGTGTTTGTCATAGCAAAAAACGCCATCGAAACTAAGCATATTCACAAAGTTTTGAAATACAGGCAATAGCCCTAGTTTATTTGTCCTGGCCAATAGGTTAAGTAGTCCGAAGCTATTTCCGAACATGATGCCAAGCCTTATTCCCAGCGAAATTTTAAATTTTACAAAACGCATATGCGATAAAAAATGCATATGCAATACAAAACCCATATGTGTTATAATACATATGCAATATAAAACGCATATGTGTTATAATGCATATGCGTTATAACACATATGCATTTTATATCTATTGATCTTAATCTTCAACTCTTCCTTCAAATGTTTCTCCAAAGAGCGCATAGCAGTAGAAACCTGTGTAGAATGGGAGGTACAATTCTCAAAAGACACAACATTCCAAAGATTCCAGCTAGTTAGGAAAGTAATTAATCTATAATTGTTTATATATTCTCATGAAAACCATATTTTTAGGCCTACCTCCACAGACTCGTACTACCAAATATCCTTCTTTCCTAACCAACATTCTATCTTATTACAAAATTGAAGAGAAAAGTGACATTTCATGAAGATGTGGGATATGTCTTCTCCACCTTGCCAACAAATATAACATATTCCGGGACCTTCATTATATTTCTTTTGATAGAGATCTTCAGTCAATACTATTGAGGTGAGAGCAAGCCACATGAGAATTTTAGACTTTTTGGATCTTTAATTCTCCAAATCATTTCCCACCACCATCTATCTTCCAAATCCTCCACATTCATAAGTTTTTGATAGCCTGGCTACAATGTATAACCTCCTCCATTCTTATTTAGAGTCATAATCAAAAAATCTGGATCTTAGTTTAACTAAACTTGTCTGAATTTTAGTTCTAAAAGAAAAAAATTCAACTAATCTTTCAATCGACCTATCAAGTGAAGTTGGTCTTCCATCCCCATTTCCAGGTTAAAGAGGCATCTTCGTTGGCAATCTGAGTTAGAATGAAAATATTCTAACTATGTAAGAAAAAAGATAATTCATTTGCCACTAGTATTCTCTTGCTACAACCCATAACATCATCTAATCTGGTCCTAAACTGATAACCAATTCCAACCTTCTAATCTAAACTATCACTGATCACAAGAACAACTCAATTGATAGCTATCCAATGATTAGAAGTATCGATGGGAGATTTAATACAATTTTTGAACCAATCTAAAATGGACTAAGGAGATTAATAACCAAACTTCCTTATCTTGCCATCCCCCCCTCGAAGAAACTTAGGCACCTCTTGGTATTGAAAAAGCACACCCTCTCTCCCTCTATAACTGTTAGGATTATTAATCCTCCCTTGTTGAATTAGGTCATATGTCTAAATCGAGAGTCAAGATTCATGTCTAAATCGAGAGTCCATCCAGACTATTTTTAGTCGCTAGCACCATTGGGTCCGCTTGGCCTAATTGGGGCACATGTTCTAGTTACTAAAGTGTGGGGAACACTAATTGATGCCTACTACCTCTAATTGAACTTGCATGCATCAGTTTAGGAGCCTCCTAGATTAATCCCTACAATTTAGGATCCACTGGGAATGTCGATACCAACCAAGGCCAGTTGAGTTGAGTTGGTGACTAGTCAAGATCAGTTAGGAGTCAGTTACATTCAGTTTTAGTCCTTTACATTCAGTTAGTGCTAGGTTTGCATGGTTGCATGTAGGAGAGGCGCATTCCTCACCTACCATAGTCAGTTAGTCTTAGTTAACACTGAATTAGACACTTGAGTTTTGATTTAGAACTCTGATGAACTCCGATAATGATTTAGACAAGGTCAGTTAACCATTCATTCAAGTAGAGTCTAATTAATTCGAATTTCCTCACATGGATTCAAACTGCTTGTGGCTATTTAGCCATTGTACTTCATTGTAATTATTATCTAATTACTTTTTATTAATGAAAGCATTCACAGTTGCAAGCATTTTTACACTATTTCATTCTTCAATTGCTGAGTAAATTGTGTGATCTATTTTGTGATTTGTGTGTTGATTCATAGATCTATGTACTCAATTTAATATGGTATCGGAGCCTCGGAAGGACAAGGCACTTCTCCTACTATAGATCCATACTTGGATCATTTTTTTTAGCAAAATTGCTCCTTCCAGTACTGCACCAGAAGTGGAGAATTTACCACTTAATATCCCAAGTTAAGAAAATGTTGATCAAACTTGCTTGATCAACTATGCTAGGTGTGAAGGAAATTCCAAAAGTGCATATTGTCAACCTTATTTTTTCTTTTTGATTGTGTGATTTATAGGTTTATCATTCCTCTTCACTGCATTTTCTACAAGCAGCTAAATATCCTTCACATCATTCGCTACAGTAGCCCAGACTTCTCCATTGCATTCTAGATGGCCCAGCCAATGGAGCTCCTCACTCCTTTCAACTATCACCAGTGGAAGGAGGACATGGAGATGCAACTATGCTCTAAAAGACTCTTCAAACTCACAATGGAGACAAAGAAAGAGCCAATTCATTATGTTGACAAAGAAAAGTATTGGAATAGGCTTGATGAATCATACGGATGCTTGTGCCTCTCAATCTCTTGAGATATTCTCTTCCACATTTGTTACGGAGAGAAATTCCTATGGCTTGGGGTACCACAACAGATATCTTGACTCCAGAAATCAATCCTTTCCAATATGCAAGAGAAATCAAATATCTAACACTAAAGGATCAAACCTCGTACCTTATTCCGGACGGTTGAAGTAGATCCTCATTGAGATTTCCAACTTCAGCTTGAATTGATTAATCACTTCCTCAACAACAAGTAAACAAGACAAGAATACTATATATATTGGTGTTAGATATACTCTAGCATATATAATCAACAATGTATAAGCATTTGAAATCATCCATGGATAAAATATTCATTCAAACATACATTATTGGATAGGAAAAGATATTTCTATTAATATAAAATCAAATATTACAATGGATACAACCTCTTTCGGCACGTCTGCGAATCGGAGAAACTGAATCCCCCACTTGGGCCTCTACCACCTCAATCCTCCATCTCTCGATAGCAAGCTCACAAGCAAAAGGAAATCTTGGGAAGAACACCAAAGTGCTCCAAGGGACAAAGGGATGCAGACTCAAGCACAAGTTCTGGCAACAATGGACTATAGTTTCTTTGCTCTCAATTCTCTTAGGCGTTTAATGTATCCAAAGGGTTCCTTATATCGCTTTTCAATGGGGTAATGAAAGGTCGAATCTGAGTGATCTCAAGGCATATGGAAGGCCAAGAGTTAAGTGAGTCAGATCCATGTCATGGAAAACTCCAAAAGGATTTGGATTTTGTACACATCCCGATGTATGCGGTTTTAGGGGTCAAACCCGCGTATATACGCGATAAGGGGTTTAAAATTCGCGTATATCAATTTTCACATGTTTATAGGGATGGTCTAGGAAACATCAAAGGACAAAAAATGGTCCAAGGGGTCTAAGGAGTCTGCAGAGGGACAGGGGAAGGCCATACAAGTGTGATTCACTTGGTGTGGTAAAATCAGCTATAACAGATGCCCCCTAATGTGTGAGGTCAAAGGGGTCATACGATGGCCAAAATACATTATAATTCCATCCCAGAAGTGGAGTGATGAAGAATCCCAAATGGAAGACCAACCACCCAATTAGCATAGTACAATGATACAACTCTGCAAATACATATAGCAGTCCCGGATACATAAGAGTACAATGGGCATGAATAGGCATGATACAAAATATCACATAAATGGTCATCGCCATGTATAATATACAGAGATTAGAATCTCCATGATGAAGATATACAAAGGATCATGATCTCCATAATGGCTGAAGATATACAATGGATCAAGATCTCCATAATAGTTGGAAATGTCTGACATATACTGGAATCAAGTCACGAGAACTGAAATCTCATGAAAACTGGCACGATCAAGGAGGTAGCATATAATAGATGCCACCAATCTAGAAGGTCTTCTACATAAACCCCTACAAGTACATGTCCTACTATGTGAATAGAGGTGTTCAGGTCGAACATAGTAGTCCATCGTCTGATTACCGGTCATTGATGTATACCATTAATAGACGCGAGATCACCCACCGATAATGATAATGGGAATCAAGGTACTAGAGTGAAAAATAATAAGTGCGAATAGATGTGTTGAGGTCGAACACTTGAGAGGATCCATCGACCAGGGGACATCAATGTATTCCCAAAAACTGTCGATGGCGAGAGAACCTGCCACTGATGACTGCAAGTCTCAAGGCACTAAAAAATGACTCTAGATTCCAATCCTAGAATAAATGATCTGGAGTCGATGGGATGAAATCCATTGGAAGGAGGGCATTAAGGAATCCCCCATCATCCAACACGAGGTACTAAGCAAAGATGTATAATGTGGAAGGACTCGATCATAAGGTGCACGAACCAGTAACTGTACCGGGAATGGCCGACATGCAAAGTCAAGATAACTGAGGAATGATCAGCTCAGGTTTCAACTTCCTTTGAACAAGAGCATAATGGAGAATGGTGACTGAATAAAGGTAGCATAGAATCGATATACAAAACTGGGACATCTCTGCGACAAAGGAGGCATCGACAGAGGCTCCATGGGGACTGGAAGCTTAACCATTCGGTGGAGATAAAATCAGATAAATGAGTACAGCTTCTAAAGTCCAACTATAAACCCAACCAACGGATGTGATATACAGTTCTCTGTTCGAAGGCGACACGACTCGACAGCTGCCAAAAGATAACATCTTTTCTTATCCGTCTTTTTGGTTTTTTGATTTTTTTTGGAATTTTTCAAATATTTAAAAAGCTTGAAAAAGAATAAAACTGCTTTATAGTTACATACTAGGAGGAGACGAGTGTCATAATGGGAAAACAAACTAGTTCCAAGCAGTGGAACCTATGCTCAATACAAGGATACATGTGTAGGATGGTGACACTTGGGGGAAAGTCCCCTCCCGGTAAAAATAGGGAATCAAGTTGCAAAGGATATATAAAATGGCTCTACATGGCTAGACATGAGACAAGCTCAGGCTATATGGCTGAAACTCAATGTCAGGGAAGCCGGCATAAGGCTCAATAAGGCAGGCAAAGCTCATGATAATGCAATTACAACTTGACACAAGGGAGTCCTGAGGGAAATAGGCCAGCAAAAGATTAAGAGGAGTATGAGGCTCTTGCGAAATGTCATGGCAATACTATACAATGGACTCCCATACCATAAGGGACAAAATATTGGCATGGGCACCAAATGAAAATAAGGCACTAACTAGGGTACCCATGTAAGGTCAAGCTCTACCACTCATATCATGCCACTTCTAAAACAACAAGAAGGTTCCGTGACATAATAAAGTGGGTTCATACTTAAGGCTATAATGAAACGGTCATAAGGTCATGCAAAATGCAAATGGTGATGAAACCTAACATATATGCCAGTTTAGACATGATACCTGAAATCGACACGAACGGGTCAATCCAATGGCTGAAACGACGCTCAAAAAGTTCTCCTACATCATAAATTAGTCCAAAAATGGTCGAAAAGGATTAGAAACGGTCCAAACTATAGGAAAGGGGGTAAAAATTTCAAATGATTTGAAAAATTTCTATAAATAGTAAAAAATTCAAAACATTATAAAACATTTGAAATTTTTACCCATTTGAGCTCAGAACTTCAACAACGAATTCCAGAAGATCCAGCTGGAGGAATCCACTACCGTTTTTTCCAGGTACTTACCCATGCTCTACTCTTTCATTTTGATGCAAATTTCGTCAAATTCCATGGTGTATTTAGGATTCTAGGCCATTCTAATATTCGTGCCACGACCCACGTGGAAATTGAGGGTTTTTTCGTGTATATGGCTGGATATACATGGAAAACGCCCTCAAAGTTGCGTACATACGCGGTTGTTTAGCAAACAGTCATGTATGCAGCCACACTCAATGATTTTTAAGTATTCTAATGGACAAAACTCAAATTTTATGTGCAGAATGGTCCTAGAATGGAGAAAACGTGAACATGGGGATGTAGAAGAGGCAGTAAGAGTAGATATAATGGCTCAACAAGCGTTACGTGCATGCAGGCTTTACAAATTTTGGTGTCTTGGTGGCTTAAGAGCCAAACCAGGGCTATTGTAGATGTTAGTGGACTATTGGGATCCAGATTCAGAGTCGTTCTAGATAGATGGGATGTCCCTCACCATAGAAGTGGAGGACATATACTTTATTACTGGACTTTCCCGATGGGGGAAGTGGTGGACCTATGCTCTCACGGGCCCAGACGTGGCCTGACTATAGATGAGTACATTGCGGTGTAATGTTATCCAGACATGGAGAAGGTGGGGAGTCAGATCCCAACTAACTCCATACAGGTGCTGGGCCTAAAGGCCATCCTACTGACAATGGGTAGGATAGCAAGCTTAGCTTCACTCCACCAGGCCTCGCGGCCTCTGATGTTCTATGCAATGGAGTGCATGAGACCCACAGTATACGACTGGAGCATTGCGCTACTTGGCAACATGAAACACCTGCTCAGTGAGTGCAAGCTGGGCAGAGTGTGAAACTTCAGTTTCAGCAGCATACTGAGAATGTTTTTTTTTTAGCGTGTTCCCAGATTGATCCCTAGAGTTGACGTTCCTCTAAATGGGGTTCAAGATCCGGCCCAATGGCGTTGGGTGGATGCGATGCACAGACTAGGTGGAGGTACGGTGTCCAACCCCTATCCAGCTGATTTCTTTTTGTGGTGGCAACGACAGATAGTTGCCATCGATGAATACCCCTATGTGGGGATAGATTTCCGGGGAGACCTGGACATGTCACTACCACCAGGATCGACATACGGTGACATTGGTAACGAATCTCGACCCTATTTTTAAAATTTTTGAGTTATTAAATTTTTTTGTGTTTTCTGATTATGTGGAATCAAAAGACATGTTTTTGGGTGACAATACATAGTGACATCTACCATATGCATGTAGATGTGGGACCACGGTGGCCTGAAGGCTTCCCTCGTCATAAACGGAGGGGAATAGGAGACGATATCATGGGTGTGGATGTGGAGCGGACGCTCCAAAGCATTCATACCAACTTCATGAGACTGACACATAGAGTACCCATGGTGCAAGTCGAGGACTTGCTTGAGGCCATGCAGCGCTAGGTGGTGGGTGTACCACGAGCATGGGTGCAGCTATTTCGATGGCTAGCTAGATCCGTAGTGACATTCCACGATCACAACCCCCCTCCTCCTCCACAGGCTTAGATACCTAGGAGTGATACATTTTGTACTACCGTGTATTTATATTTTGGTGGCTCGAGAGCCCCATTTTTGTATTATGACACTATGTATTACCACATTTTGGATGTGTATAAATTTTTTTATGATGATCGATTTATTTATTTACATGTTTAAAAATTTATGTTTGTGATGAGCTTATTGTGTATGAAACAAATGGCAATCTAAAACGTAGTTAGCATATGAGTCAGCAACTTGATTATTAATTCTTGGAACATGTATGTATGTTATATTGTCAAATTTCCGTTCTAATAATCTCACATGTAAGAATATTCTTAATAATGTCGGATCTCTAACATGGTACAAACCATTAAGCTGTGACACTACTAACTCCAAATCAAAACGTACCTCAAGAGAGAGATTGCCATGTGAAACGACATCCCGTAGAAGCTCAATAATGGCACTATACTCAACAACATTATTTGAAGATGGTCGTAAACATACGCCTCCTGAAGACAATACCTGACCCATAGGAGTATAAATCACCCAAGCAGCAGAGGCTGAGTGTTGAGTGTGATGACTTGCACCATTCGTGAATCCTATGAAGGTGGAAGATTCCATTGACATCTGCCAAAAGAAATGGAAACTAATCACAAACTCGATCACCATAAGAAAAAGACCTACCTATGTAAAACTGTACAATAATATACAATAACAAGCCTTGGCTGAAAATCATGCTAGTACATTTTGAGATAGAGCCCATTTCTAGGCTCCGCTAAGGCCGTTCCCTCATAATCCACTAGCTCATAAGTGCCATTCTCTAACACACGTTTAATGACGTAAGGACCACGCCACATGGGGTTAAACTTTCCTGCCCCCAAGGGTTCTTTCAGTTGATCCCACAAAAGGACCAAGTCTCCCTCACTAAACCTCCTTGGACGGATAGACTTATCATACTAGACCTTAACACAATGCTTATTTACTTCTAGAGCCACCAAGGCATCTTGATGCTGCTCATCAAGTTGCTCAAGGTGGACCAAACGATCCTCCAATGATGAAGTGTCTGGTAAGAGTTCTATGGCTAGCTTCAAAGAGGGAATATTGCACTCAACCGGCAATACCGACTCCACTCCATGCACAAGTTGACATGGAGAAAAACCCGTGGCAGTCTTAACAACGGTTCTATAAGCCCACAAGGCAGGATATAACATAATGTGCCAATTATTCTTGCTTTGTGTGATGGTTTTTTGGAGAATGGATTTGAGTGATTTGTTCACTGCTTCTACCTGTCCATTCGCTTGAGGGTAGTAAGAGGAGGAATGCTCTTGTTTATACCCTAACTTTGATGCCAACTCTTCCATCATACGATTCTGAAAGTGCGAGCCATGGTCAGGGACAAGCTCTTTCAGAATACCGAACCGAGTAATAATCTGGTTGAATACGAAGTGCGCCACTGTCTCACTGTCAGATTCAATTGTAGGCATAGCCTCAACCCATTTCGTGAAGTAGTCAACAACCACTATGATATAATGATTCCCCCATGTTGAAGCTGGGTTGCAATCCATAAAATCAAGCCCCCACATGGTGAAGGGACCGACGGTGATGATGGGATGTAACGGGGTAGGTTTCGAGTGCATATTACGTGCAAACACCTGGCAAGGATGGCACCTCTTGACCGCATCTACACAATCCTTAAAGATCGACGGCCATAAATAACCTGATCTTAAGATTTTTTGGGCTGTACAAAATCCCAGATAAATGACCACCACACGCCCCTCCATGGAAATCATTCAGCACTACCTCAGCCTCCTCATGAGTTAAACAATGACGTAAAATGGAATCGACCCCACGACGGTACAAAGTGCTATCCACTATGAGGTAATTCTTAGACACGTGATGTAATCATCGTCGTTCATCCCATGAGAGGTGAGTAGTGACCTTCAATGTTTGTAAATATATAATAATATCCCCATACCATGGGTCTAAAGTTGAGATTAAGAAGATGCGCTCATCGATAAATGTATCTTCACAAACCAACTCCTCAGCCTCGCTTGGGAAATCTGATATAAGCTCCGCAAAAATTAATGATTTCTTCGATTTTGCTGAAACAAACTCGAGATAAAATTCTTGCAAGATGACAATCCATTTATTTATTTTTCCCCCAATCATCCTTCGAGTGAGGATGAATTGAAATGGATTGACATGGGCTACAACCAAGGTCTGGTGAATGAGAATATAATGTCCCAATCGTTGAACTACATGTACGACAGCTAAGACAAGATTCTCAACATGGGAATAACAGATCTCCGCGTCAATAAGATTCTAGCTCAGATAGTATATGACATGCTCTTAGAGCTCCTCATCCTCTTGAACCAAAAACATACCAATCATCTCCATGGACGTGGCCACATAAAGTAGAAAATCATGGCTATAGTCTGGAGTGCTAATCACCGGGGCTGATGCTAGGGCTCGCTTGAGCGCATCAAAGGACTCTTGGGCTTGCTCATTGTTACGGAGAGAAATTCCTATGGCTTGGGGTACCACAACAGACATCTTGACTCCAGAAATCAATCATTTCCAATATGCAATAGAAATTAAATGTCTAACACTAAAGGATCAAACCTCGTACCTTATTCCAAACGGTTGAAGTAGATCCCCGTTGAGCTTTCCAATCTTCAGCTTGAATTGATATATCACTTCCTAAACAACAAGTAAACAATACAAGCATTCTATATATCATGGTGTTAGATCTATTCTAGCATATATAATAAATAATGTAAAAGCATTTGACATAATCCCATGGATAAAATATTC
>LPNX011007192.1:0-11270 GCA_001517045.1 Pseudotsuga menziesii
AAGTTTTTTAAAAGAAAAATCAAAGTCTCAATCGTTTATATATATATATAAGCTTTTTAAAGGAGAAAAAATAAAGTCTCAATAGTTTCAATAGTTTATATATAAAAGATATCCTAAAACAATTTAAAATTCAAAAATACTTATTTCCATTATAAAGTTCTAATTCTGACCATGTTAATAAAATTTCAGCTGTGACATATTGTAAATTTGGAATGGAAATGTTTACTTCCAACAAGTTTTGTCCCTCCATGGTATACAAAAATACATTGCAAAGTATGCAGCCAAAGCAAAAGCAGAGTCAAAGTATGAAAGCTACCACCATATGCTAAGTAGAATCGCAACTGTTGTGCCTACACTTGGTCCAGTCATAGTCTCTGTTCTAGCAGGAGAGCATTCAGTGATAGCTTTAGTTTGGGGAAGACCCATTTACATTTTGCCAGCCAAAGCAAAGTCCAATAGTTTATATATAAATAGTTGATATATATAAACAACCATTTTGAGAAACTAGTTTTGAAAACAAAGTCCAATCGGTTTATACATAAATCGTTTATATATATAAACAATATGCTAAGACATTTTAAAATTTAAAAACACTTATTTCCGTTATAAAGTTTGAATTCCTACCATACTTATTTCCATTGTAATTATATATAAATGGTTTATACTTATTTCCATTGTAATTATATATAAATCGTTTATATATATGTAATCGATATGCTAAAACATTTTAAAATTTAAAAATACTTACTTTCATTATAAAGTTCTAATTATGACCTTACTTATTTCTATTGTAAAGTTCTAATTCTGTCCATTTTGAAAAACCGGTTTTGGTATAAATGTAAATATGAAAGATTCTATGTATATCAATCTCATGACTTATTATTTGGCAGAAAGTGTGTCATTTGATACTTCAGGTTGGAGGAAAACAAAATCTTATAAAGCATGTCCTTTTTAACTAATTTGTTTTATTAAATTAATTGGATAAGTGGGAATTTTAATTTCAGCTTGGCAGCAAGAATTTTAATTTCAGTGTTGTATGCATTAAATCGTTTATATATATAAACAATATGCTAAGACATTTTAAAATTTTAAAATACTTATTTCTATTATAAAGTTTTAGTTCTGACCATACTTATTTCCATTGTAACTATATACTTATTTCCATTTTAATTATATATAAATGGTTTATATATATATAATCGATATGCTAAAACATTTTAAAATTTAAAAATACTTACTTTCATTATAAAGTTCTATTTATGACCTTACTTATTTCCATTGTAAAGTTCTAATTATGTCCATTTTGAAAAACTGGTTTTGGTATAAATGTAAATGTGAAAGATTCTATGTATATCAATCTCATGACTTATTATTTGGCAGAAAGTGTGTCATTTGATACTTCAGGTTGGAGGAAAACAAAATCTTATAAAGCATGTCCTTTTTAACCAATTTGTTTTATTAAATTAATTGGATAAGTGGGAATTTTAATTTCAGCTTGGCAGCAAGAATTTTAATTTCAGTGTTGTATGCATTAACGATCTCCCTGCCAAACCTTCCACATATATTGTTTAGTCCAAAAGAAAATTGTAGCGATTTTGTGTTGTAAAAAATTAATTGTTCTCTCTATGTGCAAAATATGTAGAACTAGTGAACCTGAAATTAGTGGGTTGAAGTGGCCACGCATTCAAATCTCTAATGTCCAAAGGAGATATTATCAAACCGAACAAGTCACCCTAATCCAGTTTTTGTTCTTCCAACACAGCGAATGTCTGGCCATAGCCCAGAAGCTCTCTTGGTTTCACTGCGTGCTTCTGTTTCTCCTCTAAAGGAAGTTGGAAGAACTATTTTCCAACTATTTTAATATCATCTATTAAGGACTTTGGGATCCCGTGATTTACAATCTACAAAGTGGCCACAACATTATATTTTGTTATTTCTTATAGAACGGTTCATGACACCAAGATGTAGGAATTAAGCAAATGATACCTGGAAGAAGCCCCACTCTTCACAAGCCTTCGCAATCTTCTTAATCTCTTGCTTTCTCTGCAATAATCCTTCTAAAATATTGGCCATGTTAATGATGGGGATATTGAGTTGATGATCAGATATTGAAGTTGGTGTTGGCCTTTCTTCTAGCTCTCTTCTGACATACCTTTCTGGTATTGTTTCCTTTTCTTCTTCACAAGTTCTTGAACGCTGTAGATAGCAAGAAAACACTTACCCCATGTGGGAAGCTTCCCTTGAGCATTGTCATAGACTGAAGCCATTCTTCAAAACAATCACCGAACAAATAAATTCAGGCAAACTTAATGAAACTATCATGCAGCGTTGCTGATGAAACTATGGGATTTTTGGACATATTTATAGTAGTAGGAAGGAACTCGATAGGACATGAAACTAGTCGATGACCTGGGATTTTTGATTAAAAATAACAAAAGTTGAACCGAAATCCCAATCCTTGAATTGAATGGAAAAATTTAGACAAACAAAAATTGTTGAAGTAAATTGGTCCTCTCTATCTTTGTGCAGATATTTTAGAATCAACATAGAAAATGCTGTAAAATGGCCATATTTGGAATACGAAAATCATCTGCTATTATGATTCTTGTAAGACGACATTATCAAACAAGATCTGGGAATGCATGCGTCTATCAAGGTGCAAGCATGGGCTTCTTATGGGATGCAGGCCTCCCAACTGACTTTTTAATGAAACATGGCATCGCATATATAAACCTTCACGTTGAAACATTCTTTATAATCCCTAATATATTTACTAACCACAACTACATTTATAAGATTAATAATAAATATGATTAATATGTTGTTGAAAGATATATATTTGAATTATTAATAATTTTTTAATAGTTAATACAATATAACTACTATTAGAGATAAAGTTCAGTTAATAGTTGTAAAATCATCGAAGTTAAGCTAATAGTTCTATTTAATAGTCAATTTAAAAGTTAATATATCACTAATTGCAATACAAGTTAAAGTAGTGTTTTTGGAGTTGAACTTAAGCTAAAGTTGTATCATCATCATTGAACTTAATCTAATAGTTGTATATAATAATGGAATAGTTTCACATCATCATGATTCTAGAGTTTTAATTACCAAGTTGAAGTTGAAGTTTAATTTTTCAAACTATCACGAAGTGCACTTATAACATGTTAACTAGGCTATTTTTTTATTTTTTTTAAATTGTTAATTATGAATTTTGAACGATGGCCATAAAATCAATGTGGACATTGCTTGTGTGCACACTTGTCTCATTCTCGTCTGTTGATGAAAAATCATAAATGGATTCTTCTGTGTCACTAATCCATGGTTTTATTCCAAAACCCGTGTTGTTAGGATATAACATGTGTGAATGGGGTTGATGTTCTTTGCATAGCATTCCACATCATGGATTGGGGCCCTTATAGGGAATCTTTAGGTTACATGTGGGATATGGCCACCATGTTGAGGAGGGTCACACTAGGGATGGAAGTTGGGAACCATTCAACGGTATACGGATGAATCTAGGACCTTACAATGCAGCATTTTATTATGGAGCTCATGGTCTATATGTGTGGTCCCAAACCACCATATTTTCCTTCCATGGGGAATGTTTGTCCTAGAAATGGGATATGGTGCTCATTTTGAAATTTAAAACACTAGACATTGGTTCTGGGTGCTTGTGATGTGGTCCAATGCCAAAATATAGGGAATTGTACCATAATATTTGTCTATGGGCCTCTAATTGAGACATCATTGTTTCCCTTGGACACCATAGAGGTCTTGCAAAGGAAATATTTATCATATGATCAAGATATGATGGAAATTATGAGTTTGGAACATTCACGATGATTGCCATGTGCTTAGACATGGTCAAATGTAAAAATATAGAAGAAAGAGATGATAGAATTTAGTAACCTAACACTAAATAACGTGATGATAGATGGAATTTAGTAACCTAATACTAAATAAAGTGATGATAGAATTTACCAACCTAATACTGAATAAAATGATGATAGAATTTAGTAACCTAATACATAATAAAGAGATGATAGCATTTAGTAACCTAACACCTTTGGCCTGGGTTTTGTTCCAATAATTTATTTTGTAAATATTTACAAGAGTATTGAACACATTCAACCCACATCTATTAATGAGATATATAATAATCCTTAGACCTATTTTAATACTCAAAATACCCTTCGATACTTAAGGAGCATGGTTCAAGACATTAAAATTATGTTGATCTAAGGAGTGCCAATGGCGTCCTTTGTGTCTATGGTAAACAACCATTTCTTTGAATCAATGGTCTTCATCAAATTATCCCTTCTACGATGACAAGTTTGTGTGATGACAACAAAGCCTTCATAAAAAAATTGAGATATTCCAAAAATTGTTCAATTAGGGAGGGATTAGTTTTCCCTAATTCTCGACTTTATTATCATTTTTGAAATCTTGTTATAAATATTTATGTAACTATTTATCATGATCAATTATCATATTGTTCATAAATTTATTTGTTTTCTTCATAGTGACCAATTCTGTTATTTTAGGAAATACTTTTTTCAACAAACTCGGCATCATATTTCAAGGACACACACACAAACACACATTTCTCAAAAAATATGTATTGCTTTATGTTTAATGGCTTGAAACTTAAATTTAATTATACATGGATAGGAAAGCAAGTATATAGCTTCAATACTAGTAATTTGGACCTCTAACATGATGGGATTTGTTTGTCGATTGCAAAAATCATATATTCTACCTTATTTGGATAAGCTCACAGCTAGGGGGGTATTGAGTTAGTGGTTCTATAGTTTGTATTTTGGGGGTACTATCTGGTAACTAGTCTATGAGTTAACATGTTATTTTGTTAGGGGTTAGATTTTAGAGTAAGGCATGAGGTTAGTGTAAGGTACAAGGCTAGGGGCTTATAGGTTGAAGCTCCCAAGGTGCGTGAATTCATTATATGGGTTGGGTGTGCTAGGTCCATTTGTCATCTAGGTTGGTTGGTTGGGTTAGGTGTGTTTAGTTGTTGGAAGTAATAAGTAAGTTCCTGAAGATACAAGAAGTTAGTATTGATGTAAAAAAACCTTACACTTAATACCAAACTAATGATATCAAGGATCATGAGCCATGGAATGCTACATAGGTCCTACATAAACAATATTTTCCCAACACAAGGTATATGGGCATGAATTGGATATTTAGTTAATATTACATGCTCAAGGCTTATGAGACCATTTAGTGCCCCATAGAGGGAATATTCTTTCAACTACAAGTGGGAGATGTTGGTATTCTGATATTTGTAACACCAATAATAGATCTCTTGTCCCACACCATGGTCCAGGTTTTAAATTTATGCTCTAAATTCATACCAATATATTTAGGGGTCATGGACCATTACAATTCCATTGACCATCACATAGCATGCATCTGCTTAGAAAATCTCTCATCCACATGTGAGTTATGGTCATCATTTTGAGAACTTTCACATATCCCTACATAACCATGACCTAAAGATTCCCACAATTTTGATGCATAATACGTCACATTTTTTCTTTACTCACAATACAAATAAATGTAATATAATGGTAGTGATTATAGTCACTACCCAACATACATTCTTTTTACTTCCCATGGATAAAAACAAACCAAAAATATCCATTAGAAACATCTATCATATGATGAGAAAAAGATAAAAGAGAGTAGGGAGATTCAAGGAAATATAAAATTCCTACCATATTGACCATCAATATGGAAAATTCACTTTTATGTTTATACATGGTGTAGTCCATTGACCTTGAAATTATTACAATATAATCTATTTTCTATGAAATCCTAGTGATAAGGCTATCAAGGAATTATATGTGTCCATGCAAAATTTGACAAAGGGCACACATCATACATGCGCAATGCATCATGGAACTCTACAACACTTCTCCGAGCTCTTTGAATTCACTTTGTTGACATTATCATGTAAGTGCCTACTAAAGTTTTTCGATGGTATTTTGTCAATTTTTATAATAACACAATGGTGTGGAATTTAATACAATTTGAAAATTTAAAACAATGGCCAATGTAAGGGGATGACTAGATTCAAATATTTTGAGGAAAAAGTGAACATGTGAGAGCCATACCACTTAATGGAATTTTAAAATAAATTACATTGTACATTAAAAATCATCAACCCAACCATGTCATCCCTTCATCCCAAAGGTGTGGAACTTCATTTATAGGTATTCATGTCAAATTTATCCACATTTGATATAAATTTCCTACACCTATGGTAGGATTCAAATCATCATTATCATTTTAGGATTAAATATACTTTAAATAAAATTAAAATAGATACCTATACTTGGGTAATGGGGCAATGCGAATTAAAATTTTATAATTTTTCTTTTACAAATAAATAAAATATATTCACTTTAAAAACAAAAAATTGCACAAACTATCAAAATGATCTTTCAAATTTAAAATTTTGGTTCTAAGAATGTATTATGTTCTAAATTTTGTTTCACACACACACACACACACACGAACATATACCCATGGGGCATAGCTTGGGTGGTTGGGAGATTTGGTTGTTGCACTCCCCACAGGGATTGAATCTCGTTGGGGACATTTGCTCCTTGGGATCCCTTGTATGTAATGAAATATTAGTCTAGTGAGTCGTTTATCATGATTGGCCCTCTCAAGGGTTGTTGTTGTGTGTTCATGTAAACTTTCCAAGCAAGTATAAGAGATATTTTCCTGGGTGGACGTAGCCATGGTGAACCATCGTTTATATATATATACATATATTATATAATAATAAGAAAACTAGAAAAATAATATGAGAAAAGTGTCATGAAGATAATAAAGAGATGAAAAATGAAACTGAACTCTAAGGAATAGAGAAACGTGAATTGAATACAAAATAAGAATAAAATCCAATTCATGATGATGATGATTATTATTATTATTATGTGATTATGGTTATATTAAAATTATTAAATTGTATCTTTAATAATAATAATAATAATAATACTAATAATAAAAATAATATTATTCTTATTATTAGTAGTAGTATTATTATTAAGATAAAAGGGAAAATATATTATTTTTTTAAATTTCTAAAGTAATGTATAATAGTGTGATAAAGTAATATGGGAGAAAAAGTAAAAATAAATTTATTTTCTACAGTAAAAAAATGAATAATAATTTTTGTAGTATTCTTTTGTAAATATTATTTTTAAAAAATATATTTAAATTATAGTATTTAAAAGTAAACATTAAAAAAATATAGCTTTAGGAAATATGTTTTTGTATAATATTTTATTTTTTGAATATTTATTTCATTTATTCACAATAAATTTTTCTAGAAATGAATTTTTTGGGTATGGTTGACATGGTTGACCATAACCATCCTTAAAAATGGACACTATGGTCAACCATGACTATTAACCATGGTTGACCATGGTCATCTCCACCATGGTTGGCCATGTGCAATGATGAACAGGACCATGGTTGACGATGACATGGTTAATTATTTTGAGCCTATTTGAACATAGGGTCAACCTGGAAATGGGAAGCATATCTTTGACATGATGCAGTCAAGACCACCATCATGATATCCATGATTGACCAAGCTGACCACAATCAACCATGGTTGACATCCATAACCATGGATGACAATACTTGAACATAGTCATGCAATTCACAGATTACATGGTCACCCATGGTCATGCCATACCTTGCTTCATCTAGTTTGTATACCATGGACATCGTTGACTTGGTTGTCAGACCATGGGCATGGTTGACATGATTACCATACCATGATCATGGTTGACATGATTGTGATATTATGGACATGTTTATCATGGTTTAGCATGTTGGACCAAGGTGTCAATATTATTTGACGTACTTAGCATGACCATACTTAGGCATGGTTGACATTGTTGCATTTATTGACCATAGTTTCCTTCTTTATAATGTCTGGCGTGATAATCACGGTTGACCTGGTTCAATGGTTACTATGTTTGAATGTATAGAAAAAATTTGTCGCGATCTACAAAACGTTTGTTGGTATATGAAAACGTTGTCAGTATATCTAAAGTTAGTAGGTATATGTAAAGTTTGTCACTATATTAAAAGTGGGTTGCTATGGTTTTATGGTAAGCTGAAAAGTGTTGCCGCTTTATGAAAAGGTTGTAGCCATATAAAACGTTTTTCGCTATATGAAATGTTTGTGGCAATGGTTTTATGAAGATATGAATAGTTTGTCGCAATATCAAAAGGTTATCTCTATATTAAAATCTCGTCACCATGATTTATGAATAAGTCAAAAGTCTGTCACTATATAAAGAAATGTTCGCAATGACAAAAGTTTGTCGATATATGTAAACTTTGTCGGTATAAGAAAATTTTGATGCTATGCTAGAAGCTTGTCACGATGGTTTTATGATTATATCATAAGTTTGTCTATATATAAAAAGTTTGTCACTAGAGGAAAAGTTGGGCGCCATGGTTTTATGATTATATGAAAAGGTTGTCGCTATACCAGAATTTTGTCGATATAGTACAAGTGTTGCCATGGATTTATGATGAAATAAAAAACGTTGTTGCTATTTCAAAATTTTGTCCCAAACTGAAAATTTTCTGGGTATAGTTTTATGATTAATTTCTAATGTTGGCGATTCTATGAAAAGTTTGGCAGTGCATTAAAAGTTAGAGCCTATATTAAAATTTTGTCATTATCGTTTGTCGGAATATGAAAATTTTGTCGAAATGGTTTCATGAATGGAATTATAGTAGTAACATTGTTCATATCAAACATTTCTCGCTATGGTTTTATGATGACACCAAAATTTTGTCTCTATACCAAAAGTGTGTCGCTATAGCGAAAGTTTCGGACTATATAAAAAATATGTCGCTATAGCAAAAGTTAGTCGCTGTATAAAATGCTTGTTGCAATATGGAAACTTTGTCGATAAAGTAAATCTTAGTTGCTATGGTTTTCTAAGTATATCACAAGTTTGTGCCGTTTTATGATGACACCAAAAGGTTGTCTCTATAACAAAAGTTTGTCGTTATATCGAAAGTTTGGCACTATATGAAAAGTAAGTCACCATTTCTCGCTATACCAAAAGTTGGTCGGTATATACAATGACTGGCGCTACATTAAAATATGCTAGATAGTTTTTGTCGCTTTGTAAATGTGTCGTTTTACCAAAAGTTTGGTGCTATAGAAAAATTTTGTCACTATATTAAAAGGTTTGAAGCTATGGTTTTATGAATGTATCAAAATTTTGAACGTATAGCAAAAAGGTGTCACAATATATGAAATGTTTGTCAGTATATGACAACTTACTCAGTACATATAAAGTTAGTTTCTATATGTAAAGTTTGTCAGTATATTAAAAGTGGGGCGGTATGGTTTATTTCTCATGTCAAATGTTTTGTCACTTTATGAAAAGGTTCTAGCCATAAAAAACATTTGTCGCAATGGTTTTATGCTTAACTGAATAGTTTGTCCCTATATATAATTTGTGGCTACCCTAGAAAGGTTTGCGCTATATTAAAATATTATCTCCATGTTTTATGATTAAGTGAAAATTATGTCGCTACATAAAGAGTTGTTCACAAAATCAAAACTTTGTCCATAAATGTCAAGTTTGTCGGTAGTATCAAAAGTCTATGGTTTTATGATGAATTAAAAAAAGTTGTTGGTATTTCACAAGTTCGTCCCAATATGAAAAGTTGCTCAGTATGGTTTTATGGTTAATTCCTAATTTTGGCAATTGTATCAACATTTTGTCGCTGTATTTAAAGTTAGACATTACATTAAAAATTTGTAATCATCGTTTGTCACAATATTAAAAGTTTGTTGAAATTGTTTCATAAATGGCATTAGAGTAGTTACATTATTCGTATGAAATGGTTCATGCTATAGGAAATGTTTGTGGATCTATGACAAGTTTGCCACGTTGTTTCTTTATTAGATGCAAATTCTGTCTGTATATGAAAAGTTGGTCTCCATTGTTTTATGATTATAAAATCATAGGGTAAAAATAAATATTTATTAATCAAAAGTTCGTCACTATATTTGCTGAAAGTATGTCATAAATGAATATGCACTTTGACAATTTGGGCAACAAATATTATAAGTTTTAAGTGATAACAATATCGATAGTGTAGTGCAATATCCTGAATTGAACACGACCACATTTAATTTCCATTTAACATGTTGAAAGAAACGAAAAAGAAACCACAATATAGTACTGCCAATTGCAAACAAAATAAAGGCATCATTTTTTTCTTTCAAAAGTAGAAACGCACAGTTGAAAATGTAAATTTTTTTTATTCAACTACATTTGACAGGCATTTTTTTTTCCACATTGTTGACAAAGTACTAAATAAGAGAATCAATGCAACTTCATTCACGAATAACATTATTGAAATAGAGTAAAGCTTCAATCTTTCAACTACATAAAATAAGAAAGGAAATTTAACTGTCATGGACATGATAACTTTGAGGTTTGACAATGTATTCCATAATGATTGTGTTGTCATGTATCGAGGATTTGTTACTTGTATATTAATGATGGAGGAAGTTAAAATTCATAGTATTTTTATTAGTTTTTGTTATGCCTCCATGGTCTGCTACAATGTTCATGTCCCCTTCAATGCAGCTCACCCTTTCTTCCAAATCTAGTTGTTTTGTTTTCAAATGTTCTATTTCATCATTGAATACCCGATTCACTTGTTGGTGACCTATCCAATCATCAACATTGTTTTCATCTTGTTGGGACCCCAATATTCCCATGCATCTATTATGTTTCTGGATTCCATGCTTAAATAATGAACAAACTCCATCAAAGAAATGACCGTGGAATGCAGTCTGCGAAATCCATGAAGGAGACAATAGGTTTGGTGAGACATTTCTCTATGAGTTCGTATTTTTTTGGTTTTTTGAATTCAATGTTTCTGTGAATCTTGGAGAGTTGGACGCAGGAAGCTGTCAACAAACAAAAAATGATGTCATGATTCAGATTACATTGTTATAGTGAAAATAGATATGATGTAATGAAATGAATTGAAATGGCTTAAACACAGAAATAACATGCACTTTTATGTTGCGTCAAACCACTTATACTATGAAACGAGAACTCGACACAATTCTCGTTTTTCTCTCTCCAAATTTTAGTAGCTATTTTTACCTCCATTTAAAAAAGGGTTGATACCAGTATCACACATTTTTATTTTAAGGCATTTTTTTGGCGTTT
>LPNX011007192.1:12048-24214 GCA_001517045.1 Pseudotsuga menziesii
TTTCCGTTCACATCAAGTGACAATATTCTTTCTCTTCATTCTCGTTCAATGAAGATGGACAAAATAGAAATGGAATGAACAAGGAACATAGATGCTCTTAACCAAAGAAAATGTGCGGCTAGATGGAAACAAATAAAACACCAAGAAAGCACCTTATTTTACTTGGCTGCTATCTAGCTAAGAGTTGGAGAATGAAGCCATAGATAACAATAAATATTAAGTAATTCCATGACGTATTCAACTTGCAAAGGATGTATCACCTAGAGGTAAAACACACATATATCACACATCATGCAGAGATATTCATAGAGGAACGCATTAAGTAACTCAGAAAATAATAGGTAATTTATTCTTTGGTTAAGAGCATCCAGTGGCATTAAGGGGAGCGCAGCTCCCTTGGGCAGCCAAAGCACCGCCCTTCACTAGCGGCACGATTCTCAAAATTGCGCCGCCAGTGAAGGGCGGCACTTTAGCTTCCCAAGGGAGCTGCGCTCCCCTTAATGCCACTACAGAGGTGGTGGAAGGGGGAGGCAGAGGGAGAGGAGGGTGGAGGGGAAAGGATGTAGAGATGCAGGAGGGAAAGGGAGGCTCATAAGCAATGAAATTTATGCAGGCAGTGAAATCTATGCATCTAAATTTAGAGCAACCTAGTCATTGAATTTAGAGCATCTAAATTTATTTGTGATAATATTATATGGTGGTTGGATCATATAAGCCCCGTGTTGTTAGATAATTCATATAATTACATAAACTTAGTGAAAGGACAAGGGTTTATTGCCACTGACCAAGAGATGTATTCATCCAGATTGGGAAGCATACTAACCACACATGTTGTCAAAGATAACAACTATAACTTTCACATCTCTCTCTAGATCCTCTGTGTGGGAAACCCAACTGTGCATTACATGTGTTCTACAGGCTGCACTCAATCTTTCTCCCAATGAGCCCATTTTTCTTGGGAACAATATTGGAAGATAAAGAAGTAGCCCCAACCAGCTACAACTTAGAGAGCTCTCAATATCAATTTGGCATGGGTGAAACAGGTACCACTACGGGATATGGTTAGGGCAAGGATGCTAGGCCAGATGATTTCTTTGAATCTATAGGCTCTGGTACTCTCATTAGTGGGGATGCTGGTTCAAGATCAAGGAATTATTGGTAAACAACAGAATAAAGTTCAACTTCATGTGCCTTTGCTCCTGGCCCTTAAACTAAGTAACCTGGTTATGGTTTCGAGCGATGGATGTTACCTATACACCTAAAATTGGATCCATGGATCCAAGACTAGAACCGGTCGAAGGTAAGCTGGGGTTATTTTTATAAATCTACAAGATCTTTTCATTTTGAGAAAATCCTAAAACTTGAGTCCACAGACCATCGTAATTCGCAATAATAAATGTAAAATTCCCCTCTATAACACTATCACAATTGGTCCCACTTATTAAAGAAAAGTATCAAATTAAAGAGTTTATAAATCAGATATCAAAGACCACATCAACCAGCGATAGAACACACTATATAGCCTTCTTTTTAGAGCATTCTTGGAAACAGGTATCCTGGAATTGAGTAAGCAAACTTGCTTGAACATAATATTGTAAGTAAGATTCATGCTGCTCTAACAACTCCAACTTCTATGACTTTTACAATTTCTACCTGGACAATATTGGGCGAACCTTTTTAACTCATGAAATCATACCTAAAAAAACCAGAATGAGTCGATGTTACCACCTTTTGAACTCATAATGGTGGGACCAGTGGAGCCTTTAACACATGTACCGGTGAAACTATGTCTGCTTGTCCGATTCAATTGAAACGAGAGGGTTGTTACTGCTGTAGATTCATTTGGTTCGGCTGATGCGAAGGCATAGAGTAATCAAACCATCTAAAATAAATAATAGCTTTTCAGTTTTCTTTTTAATCTATCTATTTCCAGCCAACCTAGTAAATCCAGCTCTTTACTTTTACAGGAATAGTTGGGCAGCTCTTTGAGGGGCCAGCCAACCACAAAAACATAAATGAAAAGAATAATAAATCCTTCCTTTCACTATAGGAATAAGGAAATAAATGAAAAGAATAATAAAGCCTTCCTTTCTCTAACCTTCATAACTGGTGAAGTAAGGAGGAACTGCCACACAATCAATCAATAGGCACTTATCTATTCGAGGAATTGATATTAAATTTCAATAATGGAGTAGAATAACAGAGTAAGATCTCTATAAGAATGTTTCCTCTTCATGGTAGGCTGTATAATTATGTCTGTAATTATGTCTTTTGATTTGCTCCGAGTCTTTGCAAGAAGATTGTAATGATTTTAATAGTTTTTTCTATCATGCAAATGATATTTATCACGATGTTCCAATGGTGAGAAAAAGATATTCCTTATTGTTTATGTCATGGGGTTAAACAAATCCAAGGTTATATAATATTTATATATTACATATCAATTGAATAATATTTGTGATGATTTGCAATATGAAAAATGTAAATCAAATTTTAAACAAATCCAAGGTTATATATATATTTATATATTAAGTTTCAATTAAATAATTTTTGTAATGATATGCACTATGAAAAACGTAAATCAAATTTTAAATGATGTTTGATAAATAATGGACATAAAAATGAGAAAAAAAAATTCCTTCTTTGTTTATGTAATGGGTGTTAAACAAATCCAAAGTTATAAAATATTTATATATTACCTTTCAATTAAATAATTTTTGTAATGATTTGCACATGAATAATGGCCATAAAAATGAAAATTTAAGATAAAAATGGAAAATAGTTTAAAATAATAAAAAAATTTAAAAAAAAAATTAACTCTTTTTTTACAATTAATTTTGAAAATGAATTCTATGTAATAAGAAACTTGTCCATGTATTGAAGGTTATAGTTATAATTTAACATAAAGATTATCCACAATGAGTTATATGACTATTTGATGATGATGATTTGACGATTAAGGTCCACTCAGACCAACTTTGGTCTATCGAAACTTAAGAAGGACAATACTTGGTTTACTTGTCAAAAAGCTTGTCAAGAAGCTTTCCAAGCTCACTATAGTTTTGACAAGTTACAAGGATAAAGAAAGATCAAATGTGGGGGTAAGCAAGGCACTCCAAGAGAAATTGATTTTCATTGCCCATAAAGTTTTAGGAATAGACCAACACCATGTTCCACTATGGAGTTCATGAGAGTTCATTTTAGTCTTGCCTATATTAATTTTCTTCCAAGTTAGGATTAACTACTTCCTTATAGTATCTTAATTTCTAATTTTTTTAGTATAATGTTTTTAAAAAAATAAATTTCTATAATGTTTTATTAGGGGGATATATGGGTTGGAAGGGTTTAGATTTTTATTTTTAAATGCAATGTTGTTAGGGTTTTGGGGTTTAGAAAGGGGGAGGGGTGTTTAATAATTTTTTATTTGATTTTGTAAATATATTGTTGTAGAGAGGTTAGTAGGGGGAGGGAGGTTTATATGTATTAATTTTTTTTTTAAATGTATTGTTGTAGAGAGGTCAAGGGGGATAGGAGGGGTTTAAATTTTTTTTTAAATTTTTTATTTTAATGTTGGGTGAGTTGGGAGGTTTAGGAAGGCTAGATGGCATTCAAGTAGGCTAAAAATTAAAATTAAAAAAAAAAAAAAAATCAAAACTACACATCATGGGATAGGGGGTTGGTCTTCCTTCAATAAACACTACACCCCTTCACAAAAAAAAAAGTTTCAAGATGGGAGTCTAGATCCAGAAGGAATATGATAGCTCAAATGATGGGCATAGAGGTATACTAAGATGGTGCACCCATTGATAATAGAGAATAATATAGGTCATCTACATCTTCATCCAGTCCTTGATATGTAGAAAATGTAGATTCTCATGGGGTGTAAGAATCCATGAATGAATTTGAATAATTTCAAATGAAACATTTTAGATGTTTTTTATTAGTATGATGTTTGTAATTGAAACTTTGAAGGAGATTTTGATTGTTTATATGAATAATTTGTTCTTGTATGGCCTAATATATGATTTTATTATGAATCACATCATAATTTATTTGATTTTATATGGTGAGAGTGGTGAAATTATTTAAGAAATATTTTTGTTTGTATAATGTGCAAGTTTACAAAAAGTTGCAATTTATCTTCTGGAGAAATTTTTTTTTTTCCAATTTAAGGGTTAATTTTAAAGTTTTTGTAAACCACAGTATGGGATGTTTATGCCATGGCTCTATTTTCAACCCCGAAAAAAAACATGTATACTGGTATCAACACTTTTCTATTTGGGGGTGTTTTTAATGTTTTTTTTGCAAAACTCATCGTTTTTATGCCTAGAGTTCTCGTTCTTAGTATAAATTTCTCGTTTCATAGTATAAGTGGTTGTCATCGAAAATTGAACTTATTAGGAAGCTTAAATTTACATATAGGTTGAATGTACGTACAATTCACATGAGAAATTTTTGTCATTGTAGCATTGGTTAAAGAGTTAAAAAATGCTTTAAAGTAGAAATAAGAATTGAAAAAAGGAATAGATGACATGAAAGTCAAAAGGAGGTAAGTATTGCGAGAATAAATAAAGGGGGAATTATAATGCATGAATTACAAAATTCAAGAAACATCTCAGCAACAGTACAACAAGTAATAAATGAAAACAATAATTTAGAATCATTGCACGAAAACATAAAATGAGTTAAACATATATGCTTGGTCATCCAATTTCCCACTTATTCAAAAACTGTAATACAAGCATTAAAATTCAAAATTACATAACTCTTCCAAGAATACGAAGAAGAGAAATTCAAGCGGTTGTAAAAATGAATGTAATAAATGTCTTATTAGCATTCCATAAAAAGAAACATAAATACAAAAAATTGTAGGAATACGCATTTAAAAAAATTATTCTAATATGCATCCAGATCAATGGCATACACAACACCAATTAAAATCAACACATATGTCATCTCATCCAAGTTGTCTTGAAAACCATTGTCTCCTTAGTGTTCGACCAACTTCTCGATGACATGCATGTCTAAGCATGCGCAACATAACTTTCATTTCAAAAGAAAGACAAAGATACCATCAAAGAGATGGTATTCAAGACCACTTCTTTCAGAGATCATGTTGTGAAAATATTCTAGAAATTCTTCTTGCATACGAACATCATGGATAGATGAATTGAAAATTTTGAATTGTGTATATTCCATACCTGAAAAAGGAAATAAGAACAGTGAGAATGAGGCATCAACAACAATTAAACAAAGTAAAGGACATATAAGCATGACATTTCATAACATATATAAGAATGACTAACTATACACAAACAAATATAAAAACAAAGGTAAACTAACACAGAAATATGCATTACCTAAAACGTGATGGAATCCCAACATAGAGTAGATGCAAAATAAGAAAAAATAGAGATAATGTCTAACTTCAAAAAAACAAAATTAAGAAATCTCATATTTTCATTTCGAAAAATAAGCACAGAGTATTGAAGCTATATTTTGTGAGTTTTATTAGTTTTTCATGTGTCATTTGGGTTTTTCACTATAACCATTTGATTGTCCAAGATGGCTTCATAAGCCTCTAAATTTGGCGGAGGATACCCTTCCCATAACCAGAGATTTGGTTATATCTTTGTGGTATTATTATTCTTTCGAAAACCTGAGAAAGATCAGCCATCATCACTCAATTGTAACTTCGTAGAAACACTATTGGGATTCGTATACATTCTTTGGAATATAGATGCTCTCAGTAGTCATAGTCATACACACTGTAAATTTATCAATAAATATTACACAAACTACACATTGATTCATAATGTTAAGTCACCATAATCCTACTGTATTCATAGTTAGATACAATTAAAGGGAGATGCACTTTGGTACAAAGATTAAACTACTTCCAAGCTCCAATCCTGAATCTCTAGTTTCACTCTGGAATTACATGTATCCATAAAATAGAAACCTTACATTACCTTCGTATCACCTTGGAAATATGGTAGACTTCAGGCTCCTCCTGGTCGTGAACATGCATACGATGAAGAACAAAATCATGCCACCCACAACACCTAAACTTACAGGTATTCTATAATTTGAAGACTTGTCTCTACTACTAATCGGTGGTGTTTCCTCGGTGGATATTTTGTTTGAAGAATTATACATACTACTACTAATTGGTGTATAAACATTGGTGCTATTTCTGCAGAAGCAATGCAAGCATAGTGGAATTAAATAAATGATATATACCATAACAAACCATAGTGAAGTCTAGTCAAAATCTATCGTTACTTGTCATACAAGGGGATGAAATGATCAAATACTTTCCGCTATTTTGTTAAAATGGTCGAAACCACATTTAATTGTAATTTGAATTTCCAACCTTGATATAAATTCTCTTTCTTACCACCAGGAGGTCTCATAGTATGCAATGTAAGAAAAGTTAGGAACAAGAGAAATTTTACTCTGAATAGAGTGAGCGGTTGGGTGTTAGCCATAGAATGGCTGAGCTAAAGGAGCAAGAGAAGGACACACTCAATCTTTCAACTGAGGAACGTGATTTCATGATCAGAAAGAATGGAGACAAGGCATGAGTATTATTGTTATACTTTTTATAAGTACAATCTCGAATATAATTCATTTTTCTCCTACATTGTAATGATGTGTTGAATCCAATGTAATCTACATGTGAAAATTGAAGAACTAAAAGGTAAAGCCAAATATTTGGGTTTGTACTTTTTTGACCATTGGTGCTTTGAACTCGATAATTTGCAAGAAATATATAAAATGTTGAAAGGGGAATTGGATATCATCTTCGTTTCCGTAGATCGTTTTGAGCAGGATTTCTAGGAATCCTTCCACATCATGCCATGGATTTCCCTACCCTTCTTAGATGAAAAGACAAGGAATAAGTTTTGTGAGACCTTCCAGGTTCATGATTCCATACATAATGACACTTCGTTCCTGGTTGTTCTGGACAGAGAAGGTAGCATAATAACCACTAAAGGTGCACAAATCAGTGAAGAATATGGTGTTAAGGCATATCCATTCATTGCAAAGAGAGTTGAGGAGCTAAGTGCGAAGGTGGAGGCCATAATATCTGTACAGACTATAGATCCTTTTCTGATAGCTGATGAACGAGATTTTATCCTTGGCCAGGGAGGAATAAAGGTCAATGTTTTCCCATTTTGTAAATCTAGATCTTGGCTTTTTTTATGAGAATGCCTATAAATTTGGATCTTGCCTCTTTTTATGAGAATGTAGGGAAGAAATATTTACTCTCAGGGCATGTGATGCTAATTACTTATATGTTTTGAAGTCAGTAACAACAGGTCCTCATATCTGAGCTTGTGGGAAAGACAAATGCTCTGTATTCCTCAAAATTTAATTGTTACCCTTGCCAAATTTTGACTCCAATGCTTATAAAGGAATACAACAAACTGAAGGAAAGGGGAGAACCATTTGAGGTTGTTTTCATATCTAGTGACAAAGCACAAGAGACTTTGAAGAATACTACAATAGCATGCCATGGTTGGCTCTTCCACTCACTGATTACACTAAGAAGCGTCTCTCGTAGTATTTCATGGTTAATTTCCTCCCATTCTTTATTGTCATTGGTCCGGAGGGAAAAACTGTGACAAATGCTTTCAAAACTATAGTGCCACCCACCAAGGCTTATCCCTTCACTGATGCTCATTACTTCTGCACTCGTCCCCCTTCCACTTCAGGCGCCAGCTGATTTAGTTCATCCAAAACCTTTTGCAGTCCTGTTTAGTTAATTCAAGTAATGCACTCATGTTTAGTTAATCCAAAACCCTTTGCACTCCACTCCCATCAGTAGAGCAAATCTGTCCATCCAATTTGGTACACAGACAAAGAATATCCCAGTCATGTTTAGTTAATTCAAGTAATGCACTCCTGTTTAGTTAATCCAAAACCCTTCGCACTCCACTCCCATCAGTAGGGAAAATCTGTCCATCCAATTTGGTACACAGACAAAGAATATCCCATTTCCTTCAATATGGTCCACACAAACCTAATTACTGATTAAAATCATGCTATCATGTATAGGGAGAAAAGTTAATACTATAATTATGCCTATCGAGGTAAAAATAATGCCTTTTTCAAAATTGCTACAATCATAAGCAACCACAATTTTCTATTTAATAATCATCACTTTTGGGTGTTCCATATTACAACATAAAAACATAATTATTATAATTAGTAACTATTAAAAAATAATTTAAAAAAAAAGCTTCAAAATTGATCGCAAATTCTATGATCAAACGATTATATATTCGTGTTATTTATGGAAGAACCTTCGATGTACAAGGAGAATACTAAATCCTAAGTCTCATGGTTATTCCTTAAAACAACTCGCTCTATGTTTTCTACGAGAAAATCATAACCCTTTTATGTTTTTCTATTTTTGATACCAGCATATTCATATAATGCATTCTTCCTCTCCACCCTGCGAGAAAAATAGTGTTCCATATAATATGCATGAATGAAATTCCTGAACAAGCATGGATAAGTTTCGTCAATGAATTCCAGTGCTGGACCGATCTCTGCTTCGAATTCAAGAGCATAAAAGATGCCAATGGACATCCTAGACTTGAAACAGTCTTTCATTAATCAATGATCTATGCGCTTGTATCTTCCATTAGTTATTACCTGACAAACCAACCACATTGCATTCAACAAAATGTTTCTAAGAGGACAATTAATCTGTAAGGATCATAATAAGTTTACCTCCATCAAGTTTCCAACGTTAATAACCAGAGCATAAGGAATTGGTTGCACAGCTATCCATCGGTCATCCTTGAGGACATTTAATCCTACTATTTCATCTTCGTACAGTAAGAGTGTAATGGCAGTCATGTCTGCATGTGGGCTAAGGCCAAAAACAAGATCTGGTCGTGGGAACTTAGCATAGTAATTCATCCTCATTATTTGGTATGGCTCTCCAAACTTCTTCTCAAATAAATTAGGCTTTAACTATCATTAGAGGAATTTTGGGGTCTAAAATGGGCCTCCTAAGGAAAATAATAAAATAATAGTTAAAATAATATAATAATAGTTAAAATAATAAAATAATATTGATTAATTTTGGAGGAAGAAAGAAAAAAACTACTTTTTGTGTTCGTATTTTCGACATATCTCCCTGTGTTTTTACTCAAATTTCGATCGGGAGAGCTCGTTGGATGCAGAATTTGATTCCACATCGAACGAGTACCCACACTGCATACTTTTGACAGATCCCGCTACCCCAAAAACAAGAAATACTTGAAAAAAAATGTGATGATGATGTCATCATCATGTTTTTTCAGGTATTTCTTATTTTTGGGGTAGCGGGGTCCGTCAAAAGTATGCAGTGTGGGTACTCATTGGATGTAGAATTTGATTCCGCATCCAACGAGCTCTCCCGATCGAAATTTGAGTAAAAACATAGTGAGATATGTCGAAAATACGAACAAAAAAAGTAGTTTTTTTTAATGACAAATATGTCAATTCAACCATTATGGTTGACTTATTTTATTGAAATTCTATTGGTTGTTGAATTCCAACTCACAAAAACTTATTTTGGCACGGTTTCTTATAAGGCCCATTTTAGACCCCAAATTTCCTCTAATGAATGTCTCGGCAATTAAACTGAACACCTTGGCAATAATCATTTTAATTCATTGTTGTATACATTAATGATATCCCTTCCAAACAATCCAAAGAAAATTGTACCGATTTTGTGCTGTAAAAATTTAATTGTTCTCTCTATGTGCAAAATATGTAGAACTAGTGAACTTGAAATCAGTGGGTTGAAGTGGCCACACATTTAAATCTCTAATGTCAAAAGGAGATATTATCAAACCCAACAACTCACCCCAATCCAGTTTTTGTTCTTCCGACACAACGAATGTCTGGCCATAGCCCTGAAGCTCTCCTGGTTTCACTGCGTGCTTCTGTTTCTCCTCTAAAGGAAGCTGGAAGAACTATTTTCCAACTCTTTTAACATCATCTATTAAGGACTTTGGGATCCCGTGATTTACAATCTACAAAATGGCCACAACATTATATTTTTTTATTTCTTATAGAACGGTTCAGGACACAAAGATGTAGGAATTAAGCAAATGATACCTGGAATAATCCCCACTCTTCACAAGCCTTCGCAATTTTCTTAATCTCTTGCATTCTCTGCAATAATCCTTCTGAAATCTTGGCCATGTTAATGATGGGGATATCGAGCTGATGATCAGACATTGAAGTTGGTGTTAGCCTTTCTTCCAGCTCTCTTCTGACATACCTTTCTGGTATTGTTTCCTTCTGCTTCTTCACAAGTTCTTGAACGCTCTGGACAGTAAGAAAATACTTACCCCATGTGGGAAGCTTCCCTTGAGAATTGTCATAGACTGAAGGCATTCTTCGAAACAATCATCGAACAAATAAATTCAGGTGAACCTAATGAGACTATCATGCAGCCTTACTGATGAAACTATGGGATTTTTGGACATATTTATAGTAGTAGGAAGGAACTCGAGAGGACATGAAACTAGTCAATGACCTGGGCTTTTTTCTTAAAAAGAACAAAAGTTGAACGGAAAGCCAAATCCTTGTACTGAATGGCAAAATTCAGAAAAACAAAAATTGTTGAAGTACATTGGTCCTTTGTATCTTTGTGCAGATATTTTCGAATCAACATAGGAATGTTGTAAAATGGCCATATCCGGAATACAGAAATCGTCTGCTATTATGATTCTTGAAAGACGGCATTATGCAAGATCTAAGTTTCTACCTATAGTCAGAGATTTTTTTTTCCAATGAACTTGTTGTACACAGTGGAGCTAGAGGTGAAGTACTGATTTCAAATATTTTTAAGAGTAAATTTAAACCTTAATTTAAATGTGAAAAGATCTGTCCAACAACAAGTATAACTGCAGAGCATATAGCTTGTATATCCATGGAAGTTGTTCATTGGAGGTCATAAGTAACTAGGAAAGTAAAACGTTACTGTGTGTGAGCGTTGCAACTCGTAAAGGGTAACAACTAAAGTGCAAGTTCTGGCTGATCACTCGAACTAAATGTGATCTTATGTTGACATCAGCGATTTGAGATGCAGTCTAATCCAGGAATGTACAAGCATTATGTATATTTTTTTCTCGATTCGATGATATCACCATCTATGACTACCACATAAAGGCTTTGATTTCAAACAAAATATCCACTAATAATTGGCTCATCACTCACAAGAGATCCAAGAATAAAATTTCCAAAAAGATACAGTGATGAATGGCAATGCTGGAAACCAGTGGTAGTCTGGTTGGGCTGTGATTGGTTAGTAGGCCAATCGGCCTTCTAGACACCTACAAAGATAAGGTAACCTAATTTTTACAAGAGTACATGATAAGGTAACCTATGAAAGAGCAGATCATGAGATCAAGTGGGCACACTTGAGTAAGATAAACTTTATAGCATTTATATCTAAAATTTGGTAAGTTTTTTTTGGTCGAAATATAGTTTTGAGGGATTAGAATTACATAATCCAAATGTCTCAAAAGTAATTGAGAGCCTTAAATCTATTTATTCTAGAAAAAATTTTAGGTTCAAACCAAACTTACTAAACAAAATTAAAATGAAAAAAAATGCAAATAATGTAGAGTTCAGCCAACTCCAACCACACCATGTAGTCACATGTGTAATGCACGGAAAGAAAACAAGATAGAACAATCATGCAGGTTACAGTCAAATTTTATGATTCCTACATATGTCATGCTGTGATGAAAGGTCGAACAGTATAACCTTGGGCAGTGCCAAAATTTTGTTGGATGTGCAATTTTTGTAGGGTGCAAAAGACTTGTGAGGATGACACCTGATAATACTTAGAAAATTAGTGAGGATGACACCTGATGCCCATACCCAAGCATCTATCTAGTTCAACCTTGAGTGGGGGACCCTCCCATGGATAACACGCATGGCAGGATAAGCCATTTTGTGAGTGGGCCGTGCTCATGTACCTATGTTTTGGTTTTGGATATTTCCAAAGCTAAATATGTAATACAATCAATTATGAATGAATCTGTAGATGATAAAATAACCATCTCTCCACTTTTACCAAGCCTTTATAAGTATTTTGAGGTAACATATATTTTTATCTGAGTAAAACATTGTAATTAACATACAT
>LPNX011007220.1:0-10556 GCA_001517045.1 Pseudotsuga menziesii
CAGTAAACCCATACCCTAAATAGTGACAGTCGGTCCTCTCTGTCCTTGAGGTAGCCGCTTCCCGTCACACTGTAGCTCTCTGCAGTCTTCCATGCTTCCCAGCACTAACCATGGGTACTATGCACCACTTCTCTTTCTGTCCTTCGTCTTCAATGCTTGAGCCTCGTTGCTCCTTCTTCTTTATGAGGGTCGCTGAGCCCTCCTGTCTTCCGCCGCTGCCTTCAATGCAGTGGTTGAGCTTTCTTCTCTCGGTCGTTCAGGTACCGTTGCCTTCTTGACTTTTCTATCCCAAAAGTCATGGTTTTCGGCTCTGCTCTCCAGCTGGAAACGTGCTACGGCGTCGTAGCTCTACCCTGTCCTTTTTCCGCCAAAACTTTTCTCTTTCCGCCAAAACTAGCAGCTTCTTCTGTGGCTGCAGGATCCTGCTCCAACACAAGACATAGGTCATGAAGTTAGAATGATCTCATGAATTGTGGACACAAGCTGAAAAATAAAGTAGTTCATCTTTCCGCCATCCATTTGTTAGCATTTGGAAACTTCACATCTCTTTCTCCAACAGGAAAACTAAAATCTTTATTTCAAAAGGAAGTAGTTCTTCTTACAATAGGTCCTCCAATATTACTGGGAAAAAGCCCCCTCATTATCTATGTCTCCTACTTTTATACAAAATGCAAGAAATGGTTGGGCTGCCCAAAGGGACCTTTGGGCATCCCAACCCTTGGTCTTCCTAACGCTTCCCCTTTTCCCAAAAAATTTTACAAATATTTTACAATATTACAATGACCGATTTCTCACTAAGAGGGCCCCGCTTGACTCTCTAGGAACTTCTTCCACGCTGCAGCTTCACTGGTGAGATCTTCAAAAGAATTGGGCTCCAAGAATTGGATATTAATCTCAAAATTTTTAGCCTTTTACTTGATGGCCTCGAACCTGGTTGTATTTAGTCTCACCTGTTCTTCTAGGAGCTGCAAACAAACGGCTGTATGGCCTATTTCAATCTTCAGGGTTTGTTCATCAATGGCTTTGATGCATTGTACTTTGGCCTCCTCCTCTTGTTGTCTTCTCTGCAACATTTCTATAAATGAGTCATGATCTGGGAACTCGTGTAGCCTTTGCTCAGCTTCTACTTGACATCGATTGTAAATGGCTAAGGCTCTCCTGAAAAATTCGGTGCAAAGTCCCTTTGTTTTCTAGACGGTTTTCTTGAAGTCCTCTGTAGTAGTGATAGCGAACTCCATAAAGTCATAATCTCGCTGAAGGGTTTGTCTATTCTTGTCTGATAGTCCTGCTCGGACTTCCTCACCTTTCTCTACCCTTGCCATCCTGGTGGTCAATACTTCAAGGATATCTTGTGACCTATCAACAAAGTAAGAAGCAGTCTCCAGGATTTCTTCCAATCGGCTATCAACCTGGAGGATCTGGCATCTTTCTTCTTCTAGAGCAGTTTGCAGGTGCAGCACCTTAGCTTTCTGGGCCTGGATGTGTTCTTTGGTCAGCTGCAGATCAACCTGCTGTTCCTTTGCTACTTCCAGCTGCTCTTTTAGTTCTTTAACATATGCAGCATTGGACTCATATATAATATTATGTTGCTCTTCCAGGTCTTCTATCTTCGCCCTCATCTGTTCTCTTTCATTCTTCAAGTCCAGAATTTCTTGCTGTGCTCTTTCCAGGGCTTCATGTGTTGTTTCCTGTGCATGTGCTGCTACCTGGATGGCGTAGATTTCACTCTTTGTATCCTCCATTTCTTTGAGCACATGATCATATTTCCTTTTAAGTTTATTGCCCTCTTCTCTTTCCTTTCTCAGGGTGTCCTTCAGCTGAGAGGAGGTTTTCTTGGTAGATTCTATCTCATTCATCATTCGATCTATGTTATCTTCCGAAGAATGTATGGCTGCCTTCCCGGCACTTATGGTAAACCTCGGATCTACATTTGTTCCTACCATCACAGCTTTATCTGATATCATCTTGCTAGTCATTCCTTCTGCTTCTATCTTTTTCTCTGTTCTCCTCATGATTCTTTTGGTAGCCCTGTCATAATATACCGTGGTAAAGTCAGGGACTTCCTCCCCTCTTTTCTGCATGAAGGGTACTAATTGAAGCGTAGAGGTTGAAGGAGTAATGGTGGTGGGCACTTGAAGGATTTTCACTTCAGGGTTTTCCTCTCCTTGGCTTTGCCCCGTTTGTGTTTTAGAAGCCTACTATTGTGTTCCTTCTATCTTTTCAGTTTCTTGCCTCTGAAGCTCTTCTTTCAACTTTCTCTGGGTCTCTTCGGCTGCTTCTTTTGCCAGTTCAGCTGCTTCCTGGGCAGATTTCCTCTTTTCTTCTTCTCCTTTTCGCAGCCATTCTGCAGTCTCCTCTTCCAACCTCTTAGCCTCTTCTCTTATCGTTCTGGCTGCTTCTTCAGCCCTAGCTTGTTCAGCCTTCTCTTGCTCAGATCCTTCTCCACCCTTGGTGGATTGCTTAGGTTTGAATCTCTTGCGGAGCTCTATCATATTTGGAGCCATCCTGTAAACCGATTCATCGCTATCAAAATAATGGCTGTATTCGTAGGTCACCTTATGTTTCTTGCAGTGTTCTGCTACTCTGCCATGAGTATCATTCCTTCGAAAATTCATTTCGCCAAAGCGGAACTTCCCTAGTTCTTGTATGAACTCGGGCGCTTGTTTTACATTTGTGAATTTATAATTTCCCAGTTTAAATGGAAGGGGGGGATAGGCAGTCTTCTTGTACTGGAACAAGAAGTGACCAACTCCATCAATGTATACTTGTCTGACTGCCTCCTTGTGGATTATATAATCTGTAGCATATTTGGGCAGCAAAAAAGGGGTCTTTGACCCTCCAAACATCCTGATATACATACCAATTTCAGTCAGAAAGTAATCTCCATATTCATCAATGACCTGCATAGCGTCTTCTGACATGAAATCACATTCTTTTCGGAAGATGAGTGCGTATAATGGCATGAGGAACTGCTCAAAGACCTCTCTGTAGTGACTGTGATATAAATGAGCCCCTAGAGGTTTGTAGGCCGCATATACAGGCATTCTGTCTTTATCCCATACACACTGGAGGCCTGGGAAAGGCTGATGACAAAGTATGCAATCTATCAGGATCGAGCTCATATAAAACTCAGATCTCTTCCCGGCTTCTCCTTCCAAATCTGTAGCCACACAAGACGAGAGACTGCTTGATACTATACTTTCCCAGTTGAAGATCGTGCCTTCCGTGGCCACATAGAACATCAGGGGTATCCACTCAAATTTGAATAGTCTGCCATTTGCTCTCCCGAAGATCCTATTCAACATTAGAGCTATGAATCTGTAAGTAGGTCTGAGACTGGCTGTGTCATATTCTTCAGTTTCTCTATGTCGGTATAGCTTCCCTGGCAAGAGCATCCTCTTCATGGTTTCTACAAAATCCATCCTAAGGTTGTCCAGCCATTCATTTGTCAGGAAGAGCTGAGGCTCCAGCAGGTGGTAAGCTAAGGCCACATACCCAGGGCTAAAGGTGGCATAACCCTGGCCCTTGACATTACACATAAGCATTGAGTTGTGGTTGGTATTTGGTAGAACCCATCTCATCACCTCCAGGCATGGAAACAGCTCGGGCCTGGTGGCAACTTTCATAATGGCTGATTTTTCTATGTTTGCGTAAATGGGTGCTTCCTCAAGACCTGTATTTGGGACTTCCTTGCGGGAAATCATCCTGTATATATCTCCCCATTTGTATTCAGGCTCAACCCCCATGACACATTGGGTGTCCTCATAGATGTACTCAGTTTTTGTTTCTACTTCTGCTGCTGGCACCTCCTCCACTGCTGGGGCCTTGTTCTTCTGTCTCTTAGACATTGTAAATTCTTCCTGCAATGTAAACATCATGATATTAAGCAATTCAAATTTGTGAACATTGTGCAGCAGTATCATGACTATAATGATATTCAGACCTAAGCCCTTCAGGATGAAGGATTGAACCAGTCATGCAATATCTTGCAATGGGCTATTATCCTATGTAAATGTGTAAACAAGGAATAGGCCAACACATGTACACACAATCTCGCCATGCCTTGTCTATCAAAACTATCAGCACAAAATGGACTCAGTCTGCCACTGCACTATAATGAGCCAGGTCTTAATGTGGTGTAAAATCAAAATGGAAATATTCATTAAATGGCCTAGCATCAAAATTACATTATTCCACAATTCGCCATTTTTTACCATTGAAATGATATGCAATGCAAATGCATAAATTTTAAACGCAAGGTGCGACTATAAATCTCCGAACTCAGACATGGTTTTAGTAGGGATGAAAAACGGTAGAAGCTTATGTTGCTCGCGGACATGGAAGTTACATCGGTGCAACTATAAACTGTGGGAGTCCACAACAACCTTCCGCACAGGGAGCTCTCACCAACACCACTATTCATGCTTCCCCCAGAACTTAAATGCTAACAGCGGCACGGCCTTAGGGTTTCAAGGTAGCCGACAATGACGAACTGCACGGCGTGGGTGGAGGTTATGGCTCGAAAGAATGGGCAAACTCATTAGGGAAACTAACCAGATAAGCATTCACCATCAAAGCTTCAGCAAAGAAAAGAAAAACCCCTTCGAAAATACCGACGGATATCATCATCATAAGGAAAAAAACCAGGTGCAGGCGGCATGACGGGCGCCTGCACCTGGCCTTCCTCCACTGCTCAGGGTGAGACTGAAACGGCCGCAACAAAATAAAACGCGGGTTCTAAAAAGAAAAAACTCCCCCCCGCAAATAGCTATCCAACCGAAAACCCTAAAAAGAAGAAAAACGGGTGCAAACCACCAGGGAGACGATTATGACAACTCTAGCTGCGGGAGAAAAATTCCTCGTGTGAGCGAAAAGGAACTATGGGGGCCTAATCCTAGTAATACCCAAACCAAAATATAAACCCCTTAATCGAAACCTTGAAAAACACGATGTTAGGTGGTAAAGATCCTACCTGGCAATCCAACAAATGAGTGAGCTGATGACGGTTAGACTTCTCCTCCTGCCACTTGGACACTGGTACGCCAACAGCTAGATCCTCACGCGTTCCTAAAATCAACAGCTCAAATTACCACGACAGCACTCAAAAACAATACAAAACCCCGTTTGTCACCCCGTATATATTGAAAAACTGCCACACGTGCGAGAAAAATCCATCGGGCGCGAACTGAAACTGTGTCAGGGCGGCCAGAACTCCATTTCTTCCGCAACGGTGGACAACCCCCTGAACTCATTTACCCACAACGGCTAAATATAACATTTGAATCACTGTCTTCGGGTGTCGGTGGACACCTTGATCGGATGATCAAGAGCTTGAACCCCCCCGCAACGTCGGGCCCTCAGAGTAAGATGTCGTCCGCAACAAGGAAGTAAGCAGTGGTCAATCGTTCCACTATCCAGCCGGGAGATAAACAAATGTCGGAGCGCTACGGAAAGTCCCTTTCTGGAAACGGTCCGCAACGTCGGGAGGGACAAGCAACAAACTCTCCGTAATGTCGGACGAAGAAGAATTCACATTCCTCCGATGAAGAACCAAAACCCGTCCGCAACGGGGAAGAATCAATCAATCACGCGCAACGGTCGGAAGATTCTAGAACCTCCTAAAATGGTCGGGACGAAAACGAAAGTCCAAGACTCAGAAACGGGCCGCAACGGCGGGGAGGAAGATCATTAAACCGCCCGCAACGGCGAAAGAGATGAAAGACTTAACTCCCGATTGAACCAGGCTTTGAAAGATTTGCAAGATGACGATGAACTTAATTGAATATGGGATCCTTTTAAGCATTGAAAGAGAAAAAACCACTCAATTTACAGCAACCAAAAGGCTAGAAGATGCTTCAAAATCCATAGGCCAAAAATCAATAGGCTGAAATCAAGAAAGAACCAACATAATTCAAAGTAAAGGAGGGTCCTAAATTTTTTTAGAATTTTGGGAAATTGTTGCAGGTGCAACAAGTTCCTACTTACATGTTTTGATATAATAGTAAAGACATCTTGTTGTCTAACTATATGAATTTAGTTGAAATTTAAATTTAAGAGTCTATAAAATGAGAAACCCAAGCATTGTGCGGGTTAGCTCATGGTCAGTTAGATTTGGATCATGTGCTAGCTTCTATAATTTGTGTTGTATGTTAGATTTCTAATTCTGTTGAGTTGTAGAGAGGAGTTGAAGAATCTGCAGTTGAGTGCGCATAAGGAAGAAAGGTTAAGTCGATCCAGGATGTGTGTGGATCATCAATAGAGTCAAGTAGATAAAGAGTAGTGACAGAACACCAGAGAGCATGAGAGAAGGAATAAGTCTGTATAAATAAGAAATAAAAACCTAGAATAGAGTCTCCAGCTTAGTGCACAGATGAAAGGGTTCCATATATTTCTCATGCCATATGAAAAGCTCCTTTGTGGTTTTTCCCATATGGGTTTCCATTTTATATACTGTGTCAAATGTGTGAATGATGAATGTGCTTGAGTTACATATATATGTTACTGTGAATGTGTGTTTATGTATTTTCTTATGAATGAGTTTATATGTATTTGTCACACTATTATCGTTGTACGTATCTATGCTGCATCGGGTTTGTTATTATATAATTGTCAACGGAAGAGTTGTATCACAACTTAACTATGTGTAATAAGTATAAATACCCCACCCATCATCTTATGCCGAGCTCCTTGGTAGAATACCAAGGGACTAGAAATCCCCCACCCAAATGCAGAAACCTGGTTCTGACAATTACCCATAGAAAGATATCTCGGGTGAGACTGCATCTATGTCACATGTGCTACTAACTGAGCCTTGCCTTGTCAAGTTGATGTATTGGGATTTGTTGTGCTTCAAGGAGGGACTGAACCTGTATTGAAGAGAATTCAATTCCATCAAAGGGTTCTGTTGGTGGGACCATGAATCATTTTGGTGAGGGATATGTTGTGGCATCCAACGAAGGATTAAATACAAGACTGGGTGGATTTCAAAGCATTAGGATTTTCACAAGAAGAGAGTAAAGGATCTCAGTTGAACCCAACAGAGTGGTTGGGCCGATATATTTACATAGATATTCATGATATTTTCTTTTTCAAATTTCCTATTATGTTGCATGAGTGGTTTTCAAATTTGGAAACCCAGCAAATAAGTTTTCAAGGAGGAGAACCGATGGAGTGGAATCCTCAATTGATTCAGTGACTAAAAATTGTAAGCAACCTTGTGTAAAGGGTTGTTGATTTTTTTGATGGATAGTATTTTGCAAGGATATATTACTAAGTTTGCGGTCGAAACAATAACCTCATATAGTGAGGCGGAGAGAAAAAATTTCCAAGAACCCTGCGGAAGATTTTTGTCATCCTTGAAAACTTGGATAAAGATGCTTGTATGTGAAAAATGAATATTACAAACTTGAAAGTTGAGAATTGTGCATAGAAGGGTGGATATATTGTAGTAGAACTGTGTGAAAAATGGTGCAAACTAATTTGTGATGTTCCCTGGAGATAGCGGGACTGAAATAGAGGCTGGTTATTTAAGAAGTGGAATAATATTTAGGTCGGGAAAGAGAAGAAAGATTGTCACTGGAATAAGAAGTTGCAGTACGACTAGAGGATAAGACTATGATATTGTGTTACATGTGGATGAAGGATATCAGTTGATATCCAAAGGATAAGAACAATCAACAGAAACTCCAAGACTAGAACACGATCATGGTACACCTACAACACCATGCACATTGCTGGAGGTAATATCTAGAAACTCGTCTCCAAGAAGAGTTGTCAAATCTATTAATACTAACATTGTGAATAGTGGACAAAGGAGTTCGACTACTCAAAATGTTTTCCCAAGTGTATCAATAGCCAACATAATGGCTAGAAATGACATTAAGTTAATGATATTTAAATGAAATGGGTACGAAGACCTAGAGCAACATTGGTTTCTCAGTGAATTCATATGGACTATGTGACATGTCCAATATGAAGATATAAAGAAATCACAGATGTTCACGACTCTGCAAGGTTGTGCGCTACATTGGTACATGAATTTTTCTATAGTGCTAGCAGGAGTTTCACAGAAAACACTTGACCATATTTGAGTTGGAATGATAGATGAGTTGAGAAAGCCGAAATCTGAGTCACAATGCATTATGAGATTAAAGAAATCAAGAAGTTACCTACAGAGTCTGCTTGGGATTTTGACTAGAGATTCGATACATTAATGGCCAAAGTAAGATTCCTAATGTCAGATGTACAACACAAGGAATGGTTCATTTCCACGTTGTTTCCACACATCCAGGTTCCATTAATGCAGCAAAAGATTGTGTCGTAGACAAAAGCCATGGAAATAGAAATGAATCTTGAATCCTCACTGATTGGAGAAACTAGCACAAGAATGATGCAGATTCAGTTGCAAATGGATATCCTTACGTTGCAACTCCATGACATCAAAAAGGGAAAACATGTTCAAGAAGAGATATGGTGTACAAGATGTAGAATAGAAGGACACCATAAAGATAAGTGTCTGACACTCATGAACCATGTCGCAGTAGGAGCGCCAAACCTGATAAACAACCAAGGGATTTCTTGGTGTAGAATATGTCAAACTAGAGGCTGTCAGTCGAAATTTTTTTTGTATTTGCATAAGATTGTAAGTGCATTCGCTAGTTTGTATTGTAAATTTTGTAAATATTTAGAACACGATGAGAAAGATTGCAGAGCATTCCAACTGTTGTAAAGGAAGACGATGGATACTTACTTGATGAACAATGATGAGTAGATGTAAGATGAACAAGTGAAATATCAATACCATCTTGCTCAATATCCACCTGCAAATTTCAACAACTACAATATCCTCAGCCATAGTATCAACAAAATTAGTATCCGCCGCAACAACACTACCCTTAACCTAGGGGGTTGGAAATTTTTGAGGCCGAGGACAAAAAAAACAAGGAGGAGGAGGATTTGGTCAAGGAAGAGGCCAATTCATATGTTATAACTGTGGACAACTAGGACACTTTTTGAGATTGTGCAATTCCTGCGAAGACATGTTCGTATTGTAAATCATTTGATCATACTGTCAAACATTATCCACAATTGATTGCAAAGTGGTAGGATCAAGCTGTGGGAAATTCTAACCATGTGCAGAATCCCAATCTAAATCCTAACCAGAACATCCAAATGATTTATGTTGAGCCAAGAGAATCCAACATTGTTGTTGTCACAAGAGGAGGTGTTGTGATTGGAGCATACTAAGGCACACATCATGGAAAACTATAGGTGTGACCAATGGTACAAAATAAAGTATTGTTTGATGTACATAAAGAAAATAAATTATTCTTCAATATTTGACCAGAATTTGTCAACAAAAATAAAGCGTCAACATCTGAAAAAGTAAGAGAGATGCTCGAAATGTTCGATAAAATACTCCAGAAGCAACCAACAAGAATGGCTAGTATGCTCAAAGAATTTTTCAAAAGTTGCTTGGCACTAATCCATGATAAAAATGTTGTCATAGAATTGAAAGAACTCATAGTTGCGACCTGAAAGAAGAGTTAACCATGTTAGGAAAAGATGAAAATTTGGTCATGAGTTGTGAATGACTGGGCATATATGAGACTATGACATGGATTATATCATTTTAGATCTAGGCTTTGATGTCAATATCTTGACAAGGATGACATGGGAAATCATGAAATAGCCGCGACTGGATTGGTCTCCCATTCAGTTAAGGCTAGCAAATCAGTCAAAGATTCTACCCATTGGTCGATTAAATCAAGAACCTATATAGGTAGAAGGCCTGAGAACAAATGAAAATTTTGAAGTGATCAACATTGCTGATGATACAAACCCATTTACTGCACTTTTGGGGATCGACTGGGAAATAGACAACCATACCATCATAAATTTCAAGTGAATAATATTGTCATTTGAAGATTCAGAGATAAGAGTGGTCACACCAATTGATCTGCTAGAAGGACAGAGATATGTTGAACCAGTGAATAGTGAAGGACAAAGTGATTACATGGATCATATATATAACATCATGTCTTCTCAGGATGACTATATAAATCCAAAAATTGATGGAAAGATTAGTTGGAGGAGTGTTATGTCATGTACATCTGATTCCAGTGAAGAATTAGAAAATTGGAAGAATTGGATGTGTTAACCCAAAAAATCCCTCACTCAGCTCTACATGGCCTATACCAACCAAGGACACCCATGCACGACCCTCATTTCACCCCATTGGACCCCCACACCCTCAAAAAGGCTTAAGAATGAGCAAAAGGGATTAAAAACCCCCAAAAAGAGCCTAAATAGTCCTCCTAGGGGATAAAGCCTCCAAAAAGGGGCTAAAACCCCAAAAGGAGCTAAAGATAGGGTAGAAGGGGCTAAAATCCCAAAAAAGGGGCTAAATCCCAAAGCAAGCTCTTAAAACCCTAAAAAGCCCCAAAATTCTATAAATAGAGTGTAGAAATTCAGGCCTGCAGTAGATTAATTTCACTCACAGCAATTAACAATTGATCATGCAAATTATCAACAATGGAGACTGAATATGGAGCTGT
>LPNX011007220.1:15515-49756 GCA_001517045.1 Pseudotsuga menziesii
GGGGTTGGGGTCACTCTCAAAAGACTTCTCCCTTGCATATTGTTATGCTACCTGAGTGGATGCCTTGAGACCCTTTGTCTCTTAAGCCACCCACACTCCCTCTCCTCCATCTTCCATTGAGACATAGCTCCCCCATCCAAGAGAGGTGCTTCTCTAAGCTAGGGTATGGTGGCCCATTCCATCAAGAGAAGGTATACCAATGTTATTTTCTATATTTGCTTTAGTATTTTGTAGTTTTTCTTAACCCATTTTTGTTTGCAGGTATTTTGGTTCTAACATTTGTTTATACATAGCTGGAGCTAAACCCAAACAATGTTTGCAGAGGGGTTTCCAGCCATTTCTCTTACTTTCCATTTTGTCCCATTTTCTGTCTGTTTTTCCTACATTTCACCACTAGGAACCTATCCTTCCATCCTATAGATAGAAGGTAGCTATTCCTTCCCTGTAGCAAGGGAGAAGTCCCCGCTACAGAACTGGCGACCATACTAGGTCGATCCCAAAGGATCCCTGGGCCTGCTTTTCAAAATTTCAAGTTTAGTTTAGTTTTTTTCCCTAGGTTAATTTTTCTGTTAAATATAGTTTAAAATCTTGTTTATTTACATTTTTTGTTACTTTCGAGCCTCCACAAGGAAAATCCGTGTCCATTTCACCACACTATAGGTTACTATTAGTCGGATCTAAATCGGGGTCAAAAAATCTCACCTTTCGGAGCAGGTTGCAATTATTGGGCCTAGACAAGGGACCAGGTCGCTCATTTGGGCCTCACAGGTGCGACCAGGTCACCCTTTTACCCCCAAAAGGTGTAACCCCCTTCCAAAAGACAGCTTGATTCTGTCTGCAAAATCTAAGCGCCCCCCTCACCTGTTTCTGGAAAAATTTGGTGACCCCCTCCCAACATTTGACCCAAAACATGCAATCTATCACTCAGCATTGGGTTTTTAATAATTAAGGATTGTCAGTGTGGTTCAGCCACCTATGTCCATCAAAATTGTTTTATTTATGTTTCTATTTATGTTAATGACAATTTCATGTACAGAACAAAGTGTAAATTAAATATTTAATGGGTTAATGAATATAGTTTGACTAAAACTCACTTAAAATCAACAATCTGGATTAACCCTTCCTCCTCTACCTAGTCATCACCCTTCATGGTATTCCAGGATAAGACAAAGGGCATAGCTCGTATAGTAATACGCACTTCACCTAATATTGTTCAAAACCACTAAAAACGGGTGACTTGGAAGGTAGAGGGGGTAGAGAAGGAGGGCTTCTCATGGCAATTAGCGTCCTCCCTGTTGACCAACCTTGCATCCAGAAGGTGACCTATGGATATATAGATAGGCTTAGACCCATTGTGTTGAGAGACCAACACCTTCTCCTGGTTGAAGAAGAATATAGGTGTAAGGTAGTCACCTAGTTAGGCTATCACAATTTGGGATAAAAAATGGTATATGTATACAAATTTTTTGTTTATTTACTGCTTCCATACACAATGATATGAACTTTGTGGAATATTCATAAACCATTTGTAGCCATAAGATAACAAAACAAAAAATACATACACATCATACCATGTAAATCAACCCAACTCAGTTCATGACGTTGAGAGAGTCACTAAAATTTACTAATTTACACTAAGTTAAAAATATGCAGTCTTTGAGGACATAAGTCTCTAATTGCCTCAATCGTGGGAAGTACTTGGGCTTAGCCCATAAACTCATTGTGAGGAATACCATGGTGTTGAGGCCTAGAAAATCGCAGGTAACAATAGTTAGGGATTCTCCCTAATAAACGTTCCCAACTAGCCTGTTACTATTTGGTATGGGGAATCCATCCGGTTTACAGTTCAGTTACCATAGGTCAAGTAACAAATTAAAATGTTTTACCGGTTATGGCCCAGTCCACTGTGTATATTTTTAGTTTTTTGTGTTTAAGTTATGATGTCAAAGTGCCTAGCTAAAATGCAAATTGATAGAGATAACAAGGAGTGTCACAATGTGATGCTCAGGTTCATACCTCTCGTCTTATCTCTCTTGCATCTAAATCACAAACAATCAGAAAAATAACTACAATAACTAACCTATCCCCAGGGAGAAAAAATTATCAGTTATCAATGAGTAATGTATTTCCGTGCATGTATTAAGAAAAATTACAGATAGTTGTTACTTATTTTAGAACACATGAACATTAATAGAAATATGAACAACAAGATAGCTTATTGTTTATGACAACCTTCATTCCTCACAGTGGAAGTTTCACTGGAATAAACTATAAGAAATTCATAACATAAGCATAAATGCAGTGAGTTAGAATGATCTCACAGTTAATGGACATAAGATGAAAACAAAATAGTTCACATTCAACTGATCCATAGCAAAGCATTTGAAACATTCCACCAAACTTTCTCCAGCAAAAACTTGTAATTCTTCATTGCAAAAGGAAGTAGTTATTCTTACAATATACTCTCAAAAATGATATGGGTAAAAGTCCCTCCTTTACATCTAAACTCTCCTATATTTATACCAAAAAAGCAAAACCTTTGGGCTTCCCCTCGATGACCTTTGGGATTCCTCAACCTTTCAGTTCCAAAATCTTGTCTTGTAGTATGTGCTCATAATTTACACAATATGTTACATTTTAAATTAAAATTTAAGAGCACTTTATGAAGAGGGACCAGCTTGGTCGCTGATGAACTTTTTCCAAGCCTGGGCCTCTGCTGCTATCTATCTACTCAATAACATATTGTTCCTTTTGAGATCCTATTAATCTCAGACCCTCACTTTCTTCTTCTCTTTTCTTTATCTCTGCATCTTCATTTCTCTTTCTCTTCCTTCCATGCTGCCTCCTATGCAGCTCTCTTTCTTTCTTCTTCCTCATTCTTAAACGAATTCTCTGCCTCTTCTGCTTTTGTCTTTTAGACATATCTTCTTTACATCAATCACCCTATCATAAACATAGCATGTCCTTAGACCATTGAGCTTTTACCAAAATAACAAAAAACGGTATCACTCTATTTACCTCCTCCATATGCATTCTGTAAAATAATCTATACATAGTATTAATGCATGAAAAGAAAAATGACAAGGTAAAGAAAATCCTGCAAGTTGTGCTTAAAACCCTCTAAGTCCACTATCTGTAACCAAAATCACAATCCTGATAGAAAAGATCCTTATATTAATCCTGGTCGCATCTAAACTAACTCGAACTCCTCTGATAAAAGCTTGAACCACATTGCTGCTACTGCTAATCTCCAAAACACTAGATGTAATGTCCCGGTTTTGACCCCATTGCATTAAGATGTATATGATGATGTATAAATTGTAAATGATCATGGTGTGGAGCTAAAGGCCAAGGCCCCACCATTGATCGGTCATGCTATGTTTTGGGATTTAAATTTGTCACCGACGGTGTGTCGGGGCATGCGGCATATATTATGTTGGTCATCATGTAAATATGCATCTATAATTAAAATGAACACAACCAGCTATGGTCGCGGCAACTAAATCGAATGGGGCATGATTTTCCAAAGGATAAGGATGTGGGGGGGGGGGAATTTGTCAAACCTTGAGCCAAAAGGGGGAAAAACCCATGTGTCTTCTTCCCTTGTCTTAGTCCAACCACCTTCTTTAAGAATTTCTGTTGGCAACTGGGAGGAGTTATGGCAGTTATTGTCTTGGGGTGTGGGGTGGTAGGACTGTCAGTCCTAGCCTATGCCCTTCATTCAATTCATCCTCATCCTTCACGCAGACTTTTTTTTCCTCCCCACGAGTTGCAAAATGCTGGAGACTTGCAATTCGCATCCTCTCCATTGCTGTTCATCCTCACGCACAGGCTCTTGGCGTTTTGGGTCTCATGCAGGCATTTTATGGGCTCCACGAGTTTGCTGAACACTCACGCATGCCTAATTTCACATCCTCTTTGTGCTCTGTTCGTTTTCCACCATTGCCCGTCCGTTATTTCTTTCCACGCATAGGAATTTCCTTGGTTTTTACCCACGCCATTTCCTCCATGGATTTGTGAATGATGTGGCTGAATCCTTTCCCCATGGATCGAATTTGTGGGCTCTGCATTGGTTGTTACTCACGCCCAGGCCGGGAGTCTGTAAATATGTTTCCAACATGGTCTGTGTGAGTCTTTTCATGGCTCAATTGCCTTGGACAGACTGTTGATTTTTCCCCTCCTGTAAGTGTGTTGCTGCTGCGTTTGGGAATTGTTGTATGTCACTTGAGATTCGTTTTTCCCTGTTTAGGCTGTGACAGCTAAATGAATTTTCTGAATGCAATGGTTGGTCTTCAGACTGTGAGAGGAGTAGGGATGTTGGCTTAGTTTTGCTTGATAAACCTGGTGGTTGGAACCACACAGACAGAGCTAGAGGGCTAGCCTTCTTCTCCATCACCCCTGAATAGCACTAGAAGGGAATGCAGGGCCTGAGGGACTGTGTAGCAGAGAAGGGACTGATTCCTTGTGTTGGGTGTGGATGGGTGTCTTAGAGGTCAGGCTAGTTCTGGTGTAGGTGTCCTTGGCTCTATAATGAGCTCACTAGCTTAGCAATCTGCCTTCTCCAACTCCTTAATGGCCTGATAAACCCAACTCGGTTGGCTTGGCTGTGTGTTTTGTGCATCCCTGGCTATGTGTAAGCCTGCTAGTTCCCTTATTCCTTGGAGAATCATGCCCAGCTCGGGGGTGGCAGCGTTGCTAAGAGATTAAGGAGCACGCTGGCCTATGGTTGGGTGGAACGTTGCAGCGACGTAGCTGGTTGCAGATAGAGTTCATCATAAGATAAGTGATCTTGTGTATTTTACCTCTGCAATTCTATATTTACTGTTAATGAAAATGAAATGAACATGTTGAATACATGCATGTATGAATGCTATTGTTTTCCGCTGTGTATGAGGACTAAATTGCATCTGTGCATGATAAACAATCCTGTGTGCATACTTTAGTTCAATAATTTGTTTAAGCATGTAGTCGCGTCCTCTTTGCCGGTCAGGCATGGGGACGTGACAGCATGGTATCAGAGCTCTGGGTTGCAGCAATGGGCCTCTAAGGGCCAAGAAGGAGCCACTGAAAGAGGGCAGAATTACCCTCTATGTCCAACAGAACAGTAGTGAGCCAACGAATTCAGAAAAACCATCTAAGTGTTGAGCGATCGGACCACTGGAGGAAGTGGACTTCCGCCATTGCGGAAGGACTGGTGAAGTGAACTTCCATTGTTTCAAAAGGATTGGTGAAGTCTCCTGTCTGTTGTTGCGGACGGCGAAGCAATTCTGCATCCGATCCAAAAGTCATCCGACCGCCGATGCCACAGAAAGGTTTAAAATTTGTCTAAGTGTTGGGGCAATCGGAGGGGAAAGTGGCCCATCAGCCGCTGTTGCGGAAGTGAAATCATTAAGACTTCTAATCCAAAATTCAGCCAACGCCCGATGTTGATATTTCTCCAAGAAAGAGCGGACGTCGGAAGGATCCGGACTTTTGTGAGCCACCATTGCGGAAGCAGAAGCATAAAGGCTTCCAATCCAAAAGTCAGTCGATGCCCGATGTGAAAATTGTTCTCCATAAGTGCCGATCGGAAGAAGTTAAGATTTGGCGAGCCGCCATTGTGGAAGCCAAAGCCATTTGGCTTTCAATGTGAAATTCCGCCGATGTACGACATAATTGCCAAATCGGAAGAGAGAGTGTTCCAGGAGCCGATTCGGCGGAAGGAAGAATGGAAGAGAAGCCGATTCGGAGGAAGGAAGAATGGTTACGGGAGCTGATTCTGCGGAAGGGAGAATGGTCTGGGAGCCGATTCAGTGGAAGACAAAGTCATCCGACTTCTGATGTGGAATGACAGCCAACGCCGAGAGCCATCGTTGCGGAAGGATTGGAGCTTCCGAGAGGCGCCGTTGCGGAAGGATTGGAGCTTCTGAGAGCGGCCATTGCGGCTGCCTAAATGATTAAACCACCTGAAGCACAAAGGCTTCTGACAGCCGATTAGAAAGACAGCCGATAGCCGATTCTGCACAGGGAAAATTTGCGTTTTCAGTGGAATTTTTCCAGCAGATTTTGATCGTTCCTCAGTGAAATTTTGAGTTGTTTTACACAGAATTTTTAGGGGATAAAATGAGAAAAGAGGCAGCGATCTAATGCACCAGATTGTGTGAAAACCAATGTTTTACAAACAAAACAAAAAAACGAGGGCGCTGCCCTCGACTCGCCCTGCAGTGGCGAGCCACAAGGGGGCAAGCCCCCTTGACCCCCGTCATCCCCCTCAGATGGACCTTCTTTAAAGAGAATTTTGTGTTGGGAAAATTTGTTATTGTATGGTTATTCCAAGAGAAGGTAAGTGATTCTGATATATATTAATGTTATGCATCTAACATTTGTGTTATTAACACGTTTGCAGAATCATAGTCACCTTCCAAGAACAGTATTCTAGGTAGTGCAGTTTGGTAAGTAAGGGGTGATTCAGTATGAGAACCCAGGATGGGTATGATGCTCAGGATTCTTACGAGAGAGCGGGGATGCCATGGGAGAAAATGCCCAAAATAGAAATGATGACATTGAGTCTAATGGAAGGAGATTCCAAGAGACACCATCAGATGTTGCAGCTACTATGAGAAGCTTTATCAAAGCCGAGGAAGAGCAGCATCAGTTGAATGCTGCAATGTTGCAGAGTTTGACGGACTTGCATAAGAAGATAGACTCTGGACGAGGTACCGCAAGACCAGAAGGCAGTAAGAGCAGTACTAGGAGAAGGAGAAGGACTTCTAGTGAGTCATCTGATTTTGAAGAATCCAGCAGGGATTCAAGTTCTTCTTCCCATAGAAGAAAAAGAAAGAGACACCATAGGGATCGCTCTCGGGATGAATTTAAGAAAGCTAAACCCCCTACATTTGATGGTGAGATAAAGACTGGACAAGAGGCTGAAGCTTGGATTCTTGGTATTAAAAAGTACTTTCAAGTGCATGATTATTCAGGAAACATGAAGGCAAGAGTTTCCATATTCAATATGAATGGAAGAGCATCCATTTGGTGGGAACACTTCAAGCAAGTGAAGAGGATCAGTGAAAGGAGACTGAAGTGGAAGCAGTTCAAGAAGTATTTCAAGCAGAAATACCTCTCTGACAGGTATTATGATGACAAAATTAAGGAATTCCATGAGCTGAGATTGGGATAGCAGACCATGGAAGAATATGCAAATAAGTTTTTGGAGCTATTGAGGTATTTCTGGTACATCAGAGATGAAAAAGTGAAGGTCCAGCATTTTCTGAGTGGATTACCTCAGTCTTACAAAGATAGAATTGAGTTTTATGAGCCTAGAACTCTTGAAGAAGCAATAAGAAAGGCTAAGTATTGCTATGAACAAAGCAAGGGTAAACCTGATTACCATAAGGCATGGAAGGACAAGAAGAATGATAATTTTGACCAAAGAAAGAAAGGTTTCAAACCTTCTAGCTTCAGGAATCAGCAGAAGCAGCCGTCCCAAGCTGTGAGTAAGCCGGTTGGAGTGACAGGAGAAAAGCCTAAGGATCCACAATAGAATAGAGGGCCACTTCAATGTTGGAAATGTGGAGGACCCCACATGTGCAGAAATTGGCCACTCGAGAATGAGAGTGCAAGACCAGCTTATAATATTCAAGAAGCAGAAACAGTGGGTCAAGTAGCAAGGGCAGTTCCTAGGATTTATGCCACACTAGAGGATCGTCAAGCAGACCACCAGTCAGCTGTGGTTGAAGTAGCAGGTAAGATTGCTGAGCAATCTGTTTCTATTTTGATTGACCCTGGTTCTACACATAGTTACATTACTCCCAGAGTAGTGGATATTTGTGCCTTCAAGAAAGTAAAGCATCGAAAGTCTTGGTTAGTTCAGCTAGCCACTGGAACTAAGAGAAAGGTCAGTGAAGTGGTAGAGAAATGCCCATTGGTCATGAATGGATTGGTCACTTGTGTAGATCTGAATGTGCTACCGCTTGGTTCCTATGATGTTCTCATTGGAATGGATTGGTTAGAAGCTCACAGGGTGAAGCTTGATTGCTACAATAAGACTTTTGAATGGATGAATGAAGAAGGGAACCTAGTAGATGTGAAAGGCATTCCAAAGGTAATTTCAGTGAGGCAGGTTTCAGCAATGCAATTAAAGAAGTCTTGTAGGAAGGGTTTCCAATTGTATGTAGCTCAGATTTTGTAGGACTCGAGAGATGAAACTCCTAGGTTGGAGGACTATCAGGTGTTACAGGAATTCGGGGATGTGTTTCCTGATGATATTCCAGGGCTTCCTCCAAAGAGGGACATTGATTTCACAATTGAACTTGTGCCAGGAGCAGCACCAGTGTCCAAGGCACCCTATAGGATGAGTACACCAGAGATACTAGAATTAAAAATGCAACTGCAAGAGTTGCTGGAAAAGAAGTATATCCGACCGAGTGTATCTCCTTGGGGAGCACCAGTTCTGTTTGTGAAGAAGAAAGATGGAACACTCAGGTTGTGTATTGACTACAGGCAGTTGAACAAGGTTACTGTGAAGAATAAGGAGCAAAAGTATTTTCCAAGATTGACTTGAGGTCTGGTTACCATCAGGTAAGGATCAAGGATGAAGACATTCATAAGACAGCCTTCAGGACAAGGTATGGGAATTATGAGTTTGTAGTGGTACCATTTGGTCTCATGAATGCACCAGCTACATTTATGTGCCTTATGAATAGCATCTTCAGTAGGTATTTGGACAAGTTTGTTCTTGTTTTCCTTGATGACATTCTTGTTTATTCTAAGAATGAGGAAGAGCATGAAGAGCATTTGAGATTGACATTGAAGTTGCTCAGGGAGCATCAGTTGTATGCAAAATTGAGCAAGTGTGACTTCTATAGAGATAGAATTCAGTATTTGGGTCACATTATCTCAAAGGAGGGTATATATGTGGACCCTAAAAAGATTGAAGCCATTATGAATTGGCCTACTCCAAGAAACATGACAGATGTAAGATCTTTCATGGGACTTGCAGGATACTATAGGAGATTCATTGAGGGATTCTCCAAAGTTGCTCATGCCATCACTTCTTTGCAAAAGAAGGGGATGAAGTTCGAATGGACATCGAGGTGTGAAGAAAGATTCCAGCAGTTGAAGAATATTCTCACCAGTGCACCAGTATTGAAAGTTGCCGATCCAGAGAAAGTTTTGTGGTATGTACCGATGCATGCGGACAAGGGCTTGGAGGAGTCCTTATGCAGGACAACCATGTGATATGTTATGAGTCAAGAAAGTTTAAGGAACATGAGAAGAACTATGACACTCATGATCTAGAGCTTGCAGCCATAGTACATGCCCTCAAGATGTGGAGACATTACTTGATGGGTAGAAGATTTGAGCTCAGAACAGATCACTGTGGACTAAAGTATTTGTTTGATCAACCTACTCTGAATGCTAGGCAAGCAAGATGGCTGGAGTTTTTATGTGAGTTTGATTTTGAAATCAAGCACATAAAAGGGAACAAAAATAAGGTAGCTGATGCGCTCAGCAGGAAAATGCAAGAAATGCATGTGGCATCTCTCAGTATTTTCCAGTCAGATTTGAGGCAGGAGATTGTTGATCATGTTGCCAGAGATGAATTGTATGAGCAAGTAAAAGGAAAATTGCAACAGCAAAGTCTTGAGAAAAGGTACGAGGGATATAAACTAGAAGGAGATGGGATTCTCACTTATAAAGATAGAATTTATGTCCCAGATGTAGCAGATTTGAGGAGAGTTGTCATAGATGAAATCCATCAAGCTCCGTATTCTGGTCACCCAGGATATCAAAAGACAATTGCTATAGCTAGAAAGCAGTACTTCTGGCCAGGAATGAAAAAGGACATGGATGAGTACATTTCAAGGTGTATGAAATGTCAATAGGTAAAGGTTGAGCATCAACATCCAGCAGGCTTGTTGCAGCCTTTGTCAGTTCCGGAATGGAAATGGGAAGTTATTTCCATGGATTTTATTACAGCATTGCCAATGACTTGGAGACAACATGATTCCATCATGGTTGTGGTAGACAAGTTGACTAAGGCAGCACATTTTATATCGGTTAAGTCTACATATGAGGCTGGTGACATTGCAAAGATCTTCATGAAGGAGATATTCAAATTGCATGGAATGCCGAAGGCAATAGTATCTGACAGAGATGTCAAGTTCACTTCCAATTTTTAGAAGGGGTTGTTTGCAGATTTGGGTACGAAGCTAAACTTCAGCACTGCATACCATCCTCAGACAGATGGGCAGACATGGAGAGTTAATCAGGTGCTTGAAGACATGCTTCGTATGTACGTAATGGACAAACCAACCAAGTGGGAAGATTACTTACACTTGGTAGAGTTTTCTTATAACAATGGACATCAAGCATCCATGAGGATGAGTCCGTATGAAGCTTTGTATGGAAGAAGGTGTAGGACACTAGTGACTTGGGATAATCCAGTGAATAGAATTGTGCTTGGACCAGAATTGCTCAAGGAAATGGAGCAAGAGGTTGTAAAGATCAGGCATAAGCTGAAAGCAGCACATGACAGATAGAAAAGCTATGCAGATAAGCATAGGGTGAATAGGGAGTTCAGTGTTGGGGATCATGTTTACCTCAGAGTGAGGACCGGGAAGAGTTCCTTGAAGCTTGGAAGTTGTGCCAAGTTGTCACCTAGATATTGTGGGCCATTTGAAGTGCTCAAAAGGATAGGGCCAGTTGCATATAGACTTGCATTGCCTGCTAGCACTAGAGCTCATAATGTTTTTCATGTTTCTTTGCTTAAGAGATATGTACATGATCCTAACCATGTGATAAATTGGTATGTGATTCAGGTGGAACCCGAGGGAGAGTTCCGAATCGAGCCAATGCGCATCCTCGATAGGAAGGTCACACTGCTCCGGAACCGAGCCATAGGTCAGGTAAAAGTGCAACGGGAGCACTTCAGACCTGAAGAGGCTACATGGGAGCTGGAGGATGCCATGCGATTGGAACACCCATTTTTGTTCAATTCTACGGAACACTGAGGCGATACCAGTGTAGCATTTTGTTCAAATTTTGTAAAGCACTGAGGACAGTGCTATTGAAGGGGGAGGGGAATGTAATGTCCTGGTTTTGACCCCATTGCATTAAGATGTATATGATGATGTATAAATTGTAAATGATCATGGTGTGGAGCTAAAGGCCAAGGCCCCACCATTGATCAGTCATGCTATGTTTTGGGATTTAAATTTGTCACCGACGGTGTGTCGGGGCATGCGGCATATATTATGTTGGTCATCATGTAAATATGCATCTATAATTAAAATGAACACAAACAGCTACGGTCGCAGCAACTAAATCGAATGGGGCATGATTTTCCCAAGGATAAGGATGTGGAGGGGGGGGGGGAATTTGTCAAACCTTGAGCCAAAAGGGGGAAAAACCCATGTGTCTTCTTCCCTTGTCTTAGTCCAACCACCTTCTTTAAGAATTTCTATTGGCAACTGGGAGGAGTTATGGCAGTTATTGTTTTGGGGTGTGGGGTGGCAGGACTGTCAGTCCTAGCCTATGCCCTTCATTCAATTCGTCCTCATCCTTCACGCAAATTTTTTTTCCTCCCCATGAGTTGCAAAACGCTGGAGACTTGCAATTCGTGTCCTCTCCATTGTTGTTCATCCTCACGCACAGGCTCTTGGAATTTTGGGTCTCACGCAGGCATTTTATGGGCTCCATGAGTTTGCTAAACACTCACACACGCCTAATTTCACATCCTCTTTGTGCTCTGTTCGTTTTCCACCATTGCCCATCTGTTATTTCTTTCCACGCATAGGAATTTCCCTGGTTTTTACCCATGTTGTTTCCTCCACGGATTTGTGAATGATGTGGCTGAATCCTTTCCCCATGGATTGAATTTGTGGGCTCTGCATTGGTTGTTACTCACGCCTAGGCCGGGAGTCTATAAATCTGTTTCCAACATGGTCTGTGTGAGTCTTTTCATGGCTTAATTGCCTTGGACAGACTGTTGATTTTTCCCCTGTTGTAAGTGTGTTGCTGCTGCATTTGGGAATTGCTGTATGTCACTTGGGATTCATTTTTCCCTGTTTAGGCTGTGACAGCTAAATGATTTTCCTGAATGCAATGGTTGGTCTTCAGACTGTGAGAGGAGTAGGGATGTTGGCTTAGTTTTGCTTGATAAACCTGGTGGCTGGAACCACACAGACAGAGCTAGAGGGCTGGCCTTCTTCTCCATCACCCCTGAATAGCAATGGAAGGGAATGCAAGGCCTGAGGGACTGTGTAGCAGATAAGGGACTGATTCCTTGTGTTGGGTGTGGATGGGTGTCTTAGAGGTCAGGCTAGTTCTTGTGTAGGTGTCCTTGGATTTGTAATGAGCTTACTAGATTAGCAATCTACCTTCTCCAACTCCTTAATGGCCTGATAAACCCAACTCGGTTAGCTTGGCTGTGTGTTTTGTGCATCCCTGGCTATGTGTAAGCCTGCTAGTTCCCTTATTCCTTGGAGAATCATGCCCAGCTGAGGGGTGGCAGCATTGCTGAGAGATTAAGGAGCATGCTGGGCTATGGTTGGGTGGAACGTTGCAGTGACGTAGCTGGTTGCATATCGAGTTCATCATAAGATAAGTGATCTTGTGTATTTTACCTCTGCAATTCTATATTTAATGTTAATGAAAATGAAATGAACATGTTGAATACATGCATGTATGAATGCTATTGTTTTCCGCTGTGTATGAGGACTAAATTGCATCTGTGCATGATAAACAATCCTGTGTGCATACTTTAGTTCAATAATTTGTTTAAGCATGTAGTGGCATCCTCTTTGCCGGTCAGGCATGGGGACGTGACACTAGACTTTGTACTATGCTCCTCATTGTGGAAAACCCTAACCGAGGAAAACCATGGTTTCAGATAACAATAAAACCCAAACAATGAGGTTGTAGTGCAGTCGACGGGAAAACCCTTCATTGGTGGGAAAAAAAACTCTATTGGCGGGAGAAAGCACTAGCCATCGGGTGGATAGTTCACTAGACAGTCGCAACGACAGGCAACAAATAGATAGCGGTTTCTGTGGATCATAAAACCAGTCGGCGTCGGAGACTCTTAACACCAAGTATCAGAGCTTTAAACCTTAACATCTCCGTACTGTCGACGATTCCAATGACTATTATTGTGGTGATTGTTTATCGGTGATCGGAACTGTCACTAGCCATCGGGTGGATAGTTCTCAAAAATGATATGGGTAAAAGTCCCTCCTTTACATCTAAACTCTCCTATATTTATACCAAAAAAGCAAAACCTTTGGGCTGCCCCTCGATGACCTTTGGGCTTCCTCAACCTTTCAATTCCAAAATTTTGTCTTGTAGTATGTGCTCATAATTTATACAATATGTTACATTTTAAATTAAAATTTAAGAGCACTTTATGAAGAGGGACCAACTTGGTCGTTGATGAAATTTTTCCAAGCCTGGGCCTTTGTTGATATCTATCTACTCAATAATATATTGTTCCTTTTGAGATCCTATTAATCTTAGACCCTCACTTTCTTCTTCTCTTTTCTTTATCTCTGCTTCTTCATTTCTCTTTCTCTTCCTTCCTTGTTTCCTCCTCTGCGGCTCTCTTTCTTTCTTCTTCCTCATTCTTAAACCAATTCTCTACCTCTTCTACTTTTGTCTTTTAGACATATCTTCTTTACATCAATCACCCTATCATAAACATAGCATGTCCTTAGACCATTGAGCTTTTACCAAAATAACAAAAAATTGTATCACTCTATTTACCTCCTCCATATGCATTCTGTAAAATAATCTATACACAGTATTAATGCATGAAAAGAAAAACGACAAGGTAAAGAAAATCCTGCAAGTTGTGCTTAAAACCCTCTAAGTCCACTATCTGTAACCAAAATCACAATCCTAATAGAAAAGATCCTTATATTAATCTGGGTCGCATCTGAACTAACTTGAACTCCTCTGATAAAAGCATGAACCACATTGCCACTACTGCTAATATCCAAAACACTAGACTCTGTACTATGCTCCTCATCGTGGAAAACCCTAACCGAGGAAAACCATGGTTTCAGATAATAATAAAACCCAAACAATGAGGTTGTAGTGCAGTCAACGGGAAAACCCTTCATTAGTGGGAAAAAAAACTCTATCGACGGGCGAAAGCACTAGCCGTCGGGTGGATAGTTCACTAGACAGTCGCAACGGTGGGCGACAAATAGATTGCGGGTTCTGTGGATCATAAAACTGGTCGGTTTTGGAGACTCTTAACACTAAGTATCGGAGCTTTAAACCTTAACATCTTCGTAGTGTCGGCGATTCCAACGACTATTATCGTGGTGATTGTTTATCGGCGATCGAAACTGTTAACCCCTACAACATCGACGAGGAAAAAACTAAACATCGAGCACATAGTCTGATCGACAGCCACCATGACGGACTCACAAACAACTATGGTTCCACGACAAAATACAACCCACTAGCGATCAGGGGTTCTAACTGCTAAAGGTCAGAACTCCAAACCTCAACATTTTTGCAATGTCGACAATGCAAAAGACAAACCCTTCGATCAATGTCAAAAATCATTCCGATACCGATAAAACACATGATTTCCAACAGTCAAAACAATCAGTCTAAGAAAAATAAAACAAAAATGAGATAAAGCGCTGATCGGTGAGAAACGGGAATAATCATCGGGACGTTCATGGTTTGCCTTCTGAAATTGTGGCAGCATAGAGGACTAATGGCCCGATTCCTTCATCAATAGACTTCCGACAACGATAAACGAAATCATCGAAAAATGTTGAGTGTTCAAATAAAATGAAATGCTTTTTGGCTGGGCAGTGGAAATATTAGTTCATTCAACCTCCGACACAGTACTGGAAACAAAAATTCATCTCATCATCCGACCTCCAACAGTGAAAAAAAAATCATCAAAAATCAGACCTTAAGCTCCGAGCAATAAAACAAACTCCATAGTCTTTATCCATTCGTTAGACAATGACAGTGCTAGATCATTCAAATCCCGAAACAAAGGAAAAACAATTGACCATACTTCTGACCTCAAAAGATCAAAGTTTATAGTAGAGGAATGACCAATTTCAGGAAACTAGACAATCTCGGGCTAGATAAAATCAAAAGGAGGGTCCAAAATTTGAAAATTTTGGGGAAAAAGGTTGCAGCTAGAACAATTGGCGACTACCTGGCGAACATAGATCTCTGAATACTTTATTTTTTGATCAACAGACTATTTTGACAATAAATACCAACATGCCGAATTCTTCTAGATGTCTAGATTTTCCAAATGATAGATGTATGTACTTTAATCATTGATGATAGTCCAATTTAGGGAAAACAGAAACCAATATTTCAAAGTCTAGATAACTCTTTTGAGGCTAGGGATATGAGTTTCATTTTTTACCTGTCTTTGGGTAGCTCCCAGCTTTGACACCATAGGATTGTAACATATGGTAAACAGAAATATTCATTTGTTCCTCATTCCCATGCCATTTTGCACTTTTGTCCTTTCTTTTGAGTCCTCCTCTTTTCCTTCTTTCTGAATTTTTTAGTTCAGGCTCCTCTATCCATAGTGTCCTTTTGTGTGAGAGATGTATTTAATTTTGCAGCTCACGGACGGAGAAGAACTTTGGAAATCTTGTACTAATATGGTTAAGTACTTGTTTTGATACATATTGCTTTTCTTATGAGATTTTGACTCTTATGTGCCTTTTGGCTTTCAATTCTTGGCATGGGATCATTTAAATATAATATACTATTTACCATGCTTCCTCTCCATGGGTCTTTTGTTGTCACCCCCTAAGACATTTTTAATGTGAGATAGATGGATCCTCGAAATAGTATTCCAGACCTTTTGATCCTGAGTTATTTTACAAGGATTAAGTAGGACTTCAATGTGTTCATATCCATTTAGGAAAACTGCTAAACTAGAAGAAGTTTTTCCAAATAAATCAATAGTACACAGTCTCATAATCAAGGATTTTAGTTAATCCAAAATTCTGATGAGCTCCATGCAACCAAAAGTTGTGCTTCTTTATTAAAATCAATTAAACCCTAATAAACCAAAATAAACAAATCAAAACAAAACAAAGCAATCAATTTATTTATGTACAATATAACCAAGAAATAAAAATCAAGACAAATAAATTTTGAGAACTAAACCATTAACTGGTAATTTCTCTTCCCACCCCTATAAATCTAGCAAATTGTGAGTTGAGGGGCTAAGATTGGCTGCAATTTGAAAATTCCTACCCATTATCTAGTTCTACCGAACTTGAATTAAAAACTACATCTGAAACTAAATCTACTACTTTACAGTCAATCTCATCAGCCCGTGAAAATCGAAGGAGATCGGGCTGGGTGTCTAGTGTACTACTGGCTTCTTTAGCTTGGTAATTTCCTGGTTCCAATTCAATGAAGTAATTTCCCAACATAGAATTCACTGGTTCATGTTTACCTTCCAACTGGGTAACATTATACTTCATCTAAGGCTCTCTTAATATTTTTATCTGATTGGGACTTCCCTTATGAGGAAACCACAGATGTGACCAATCTGATGCGAAGTATCCATCTAGCCTTGCCGACCAATCTTGACTCAAAACAAGTCCATAAACATCAGGTATGTCTGCTACTACAATATCGATGTACTGACAAACCTTCTCATTTGCAGATAAGCGAATTAGAACATCTTCCATTTCTCCTATTACTTTCACAGCTGTCTTGTCTAATTGAATAACCTTCCAAGTGGATGGTTTAGGTTGTCCATTAATTCTCTTGCAGACTGTAAGTGGCATAACATTGATTGATGCCCCTGATTCTACTAAATAGTTGTGCACATTATAGTTGAAAATCTCAAAAGTTAGGATAAATGGTGAGGTTTTAAACTTAGACTTACCTCCCACACTTGCTTCAACAACTTCTTCTTTAGGTTGGTTGTCAGTGGGAAGCTCTTCTTCTGGTACTTCAAGTGCTTTTAACATTTTTTCTTTCTGCTAAGGTACATTACACATTTCAAATAATGAGATATTTGCCTTAGCCTTTTTTATGTCTTCCACAATATCATACCCCATCTCGGGTGCTTCGAGATTCTTCTTGACATTATCAACCTTGTTGTGAATAGGCTTAACATGCATGTTAATTTTCTTAGGATCTTGAATTGAAATGGTAAATTCAGGTATTTTATCAATTGTAGCGTTCTTCTGTATTTTCCTCATATTTTTTTGAAGTTTATTGATCTTTGGAAGTATTGAATTGTCTTCTTTTAACAAACCCTAACTTCTTGTTGTCACATTGGTTTCTGATGTTTCCTCTTGTTTCAAAGAATCTTCCTCTTCTACATCAAACATTGAGACACAGTCCCATAAAACCAGAGTATCCTCCCCTTGTTTTTCTATAGATCGATTATCTTTTTCATCTTCTTTACTAGTTTCTATAAGTTTGGAATCCAATAATTGATTCATTACCAACGTCATAGAATTTATCCATTGGGGGAAATTCTTCTCAGAATGAGGCTGCTGATGAAAAGTGCAAAAATTATCCATGCCTACATCAATTAAATTCATTGCTAAAGGACTATGTGGAGGAGGCTTAGTTTGACTGTTGTCTTCCCTTTTCTTATAATAAGGCTTATATGATTTGTAAGCCTCTTTTTCTTTCTCTAAATATATCACTCTGTTAGATAACTTTTGCATCATCTTCAACATCCCTTCAAAATCCTGTGACCGCTCATCCAGGAGGAGGGGAAGGCGTGGAGATAGGAGTAGTCTTTGATGGATGATAAGATAGGCATGAAAATGTCTCAATGGGTTGGATGGGAGTTAGAAAAACCTAGGGAACCGAGGGTTGAGTGGGTGGATCGAGGTACCACACAAGAATTCCCAATGTGAAATTAGGTAAATTGAGAGTAGCCATGACAAGCTTGCTCACGATGCCAGATGGTGGAAAAAGGAAGGGAATCGTGTGGATCGGGAATGAACCCCAATAATTCATGGGTGACTATGGTTGGGGTTGCGATTGATTTTGTAATGTGGTCAGATGGTACCGAATGTGATAGTGCACAAATCCGATACATCATTCGATGTAGGTGGAGGTGGTAAAGACAAGAAGGTTTTCGTCATAGGAGTATTGGAAAACTAGTCCAGACTAATAGCAAATAAGGAAGGAATGGATGCACTGTTAATGGCAGTATCGATGGTAGGAAAGATGTGTTCCGATGTGGTCGGCCCCTTTGAATCATAGTAAGTCAACTAGTCGATCGTCATGATCTTCCCATCATGAGGGAACATCAGTAGTCGAAAGACAGTGGAGGACATGGCTCACATGGCATACATATAGCTACATCCTAGGAGGAGGTTGTAATCAATTTGGGTGTTGACCTCAATGTCAATAAAAACCATTTTTTCATCTAAGTGAACAGGAACATTCATGAGAATCCCTTAGGGATGAGTTGAGCGACCATCATAGGTGTGGAGAGCGGTAGTGGAAGGTCGAAGGGTAGGGGATGCGAGTTTCTGCCAAACAATAGTTGACATAATGCAGGTGGATGCTCCTTCATCAATAATGCATTGATGTATGACCAAATTCCGAATTGATATCAAAACCTGGAAGGCGATGGTAGACAACATCCTAGGTTCTCCTTGATCCAAGTCGAAGGTGATCAACCTGGAATCATAGGGATCTATGGCACCTAGTGTGGACAACAACGCTTTACGCTATGTTGGGCAAGTTTTAAGCACTTCCAAAGTGGACATGGATGTAGGATATTGGGCCAAGTCATCAACTGTGTTGTAGTTGAGGGAAGCTCTGGAAGTAGCATTATTTGTGACACGACGCATAGGAAACTGTGGGGCTCTGGCCGCCCCATCTATAGGGGGTCTTGGTAAGTGGAGGGACATGTCAAAATTGGCAGAGGTATATGTAATTGACGGGTCATTATTTTTTGTGGTGGAGCCATATTGGTTGCGTCGAGTCTGAAGGTTGACTTCGGATGACAACGTCATGAGTTGATGGACACCAGCATCAACAGGTGGGGCCAATAGTTGCGTTGCAACCATTCCTTGGTGTGGTAGGGGGTTTTGGAGAACCATAGGAGGAGGACCTAGTGGCACTGGGTTTGGCTGAGCCAAAGCAACCGCGTTCGAATCATGCTGGTTGTCATTCTGGAGAAGCTTTTGTACGTGAGCCATGTGCTGACACAAATGAGTGTAATGATCGTAGGTGTTGCAAATAACACACAGATGGTTGGTACGTAACTATGGGTTCTTCCCAAGATGATTGGGATGCTGAGTATTCTATGTAGTCAAGTTGGCACCATTATTGTTTGGAGGGTTGGCCTGTTGGCCACCTCCTTAGGGCTAATTATTTCCACGGTTTCTTCCTTGCTTGTTCTTTCCCTACCCTTGTTGGCTATTGTGGGCGGGTTGGTTAGGAAGTTTTTGTTGAGCATAAAACTGTCCTTCAGAAACCTGAAAAGTCGGGGTAGTAGCTGAAGTGGGTTGCACATGTGGTGCATAATAGACCAGAGGGGATGGAGGGGCTGTAAACTTGGCCACTTGGCCAAAACACGATTGTGTTGAACAAGTCATTCCATGGACGTGATGAGTTGGTGTAGCAGGTGCATAAGAAGGGGTGGTTCTGGACTAAGCCATCATATGTGAGTAATTGGGGGCATAACTAGGTTGGGAAATATGATGGGTGTTACTAAGGTGTAGTGGCATCATGGGAGAGGCCACATAGAACTCAAGGTGTTGTTTGATAGAGCTGATGACTCGATCAGCAGTGTGGGATTCCCTCAGCATGTCATGGTGAGAGGTGTTGGCTTGAGGTGCATCAGTTATGGTGGTCTATAAGTACCCGGACTGGGCATAGATCAAGTTTAACTGTTGATCCTTTAGGATGGCCTCATCCTTAGTTTAGGGTCGCTTAGATGCAACATCCTTAGCTATGGGTGGGGGCAAGGTTTTCAGAAACCATTCAAGGAAGATCCTATCATCCAATTGGATCTTGCACAAGCTACATCGACGTCGCCACTCATGGATATGATCCATGATGTGGGTAGCTATATTTTGGTGAAATGATAAAAGGATATCCACTCCTTTGTCATATCAGAAAGGTAGCTGAAAGTATTGAAGGAACATTAAGGAAGGTGAGGAGAAATCAGGGTAAGTTGCATGGGGAAACTCGATGTACCATTTGGTCGCAACACCCATAAGTGTGCGTTGGAACAACCTCAACTAACAGAGTCATCCATGATGTTGTTCGATGAACACCACAAGTGGAAAGACATGATGTGGTTCTGGGGGTCCTCACCTGCCTTTCCCTCAAACTTAGGGATGTCTAAGGGAAGTTTTGTAGTCATGGGAGGTCAGTATGCTTGATGACTAATGGGGTCATTTGTTAACCTTGCCAAATATGGCAGGTTGAGACTAGCCATAAAAGGTAGGCTAGATCCGAGGTTGGCTCGGGAAGGACCAGCAATGGCATCGATGAATGCGGGAACGTAGTTCCCATGTACGACTGAGGGTTGGTGAGGTTGACTTCCCATAGAAAGAATAGTCGAAATGGATGTGGAAGGGCCACTGCCCCCAGGTATTAAAGGTGATATGGTAGGAACCACGGTAGTTGGTGTGGGGCCACCACTGGTGGGTAGTGTACCAGCTACAGTGTGTGCAGTGGTGATGGGACCACTAGCAGGGATACCCATGATGATGGATGGCAAGGACATAGCTCCACCACCAACTATCCCTCCATGGAAGGGATCTGGATGTACACCAGCTATGGCACTAGAGGGGGCAGTGAACAAAGTGGGTTCAGATTGGTAGGAATCTGAATCGGACTCAGAGGCTGTGTGTGGCTCTGAAGGTGGCAAGTGATGTTGAAGACTGCTTCGATGGTGACGGTTCAAAGAACTGAACTGAGGGGTGTTCCCCTTAAGCTGATAGGAATAACGTGGTGGAGCAATGATGATTTATTGTAGTGATGGGAAATGACTATGGACCGTGGGTTTAATCGGCTTCCTAATGGTTAAAAGGAGTCACTTGGCCACCAATGCTATCTAACAGTTTGCATATTGGGGAAGTACCCCTCACTCCACAGATTAGGTAAAAATGATAACCAATTTTTCACAAACGACAACTCTTGGTTCTCCTCACGGGTGGGAACTAGTAAATCAAGTAGGGGTCATTTCCCTTTTCACTTGGCAGGTCCTCTCAATGGCCAACTACTTTGGGGGTTCCTATGGTACTCCTCACAATGATTTTTAGGTCTATTCCCAAGTACTTCCCATAGTTAAGCAGGTGGGATTTATACCCCAATCCGAATGTTATTAAGTTAATTAATTCCTTTTAAGGCTCTGCTCGGGGTCATGAACTGAGCATGTTCACTTAATGGTGTGAATGTGTGTGCATCTGTATGTAAAAATTTTCCTTCCAATCTTGAAACAAATGAGTAACAAGGAACATTTTGTCAGAAACAAGCAAGGGGCTATAACAAAGTAGGTATGGAAAGAAAAACAGGTATGGGTAGAGGTTTGGGACAGACAGGGGTCTGAAACAAGACAGAAAACAGACTGTAAACTGATAATCGTACCTATCGACGGAGTAGGTGTGATCTTGGTTGCACAAAATAGAAAGGCAGAGGCAATCTAGATTGAAAACAACCAAGTTGTGCCTAACAGAGAATCATACATGGTTGAGTTGTTTGGAACAGGGTCATAGGGGCGACTGAGGTCTCTCCGTCAGCTGAGACAGGTGCGATTGGGATGTTTGAGCTAGGTCGCGCGTATCGAGGCTAAGATCATGACTTAGGTCTTGCTTATCGGGCATAAAGGAGTGACTATGTTGTGGCTTGCGGCCCGATAAGTGAGACTGGCACCGAACAGGAAAAAAAATGAGCCAGTAGGGGCCGAGGGAGTAGGAAATAACACGGTAAAGGTTTGGATCGGCCGTGAGGGGGCCCAATCGGTGATGGCTGAAGGCATAAATTGAAGACAAACCTGTAGCTAACTTGCAAAAGTACAAATCCAAGAGGATCGACCAGCGGATTCGCCAAAACTATAACAGGGGTTTCTCCCGTGTTATGTGCAAAATTACGAGCCTTACGTCAACAGGATCGTAAGGAAGAGTTCATGGAAAATCAAAACATCAAACAATATTAGTAAAATAAACAAATATATACAACTACTAAACAAAAAAATATATACCTTCTTTCTTGTAAAGTGGACCACCGTGGTCATCTTGGAAGTGGTTTGCCTCTCCACAAGTTGGTTCTCCAAGTGGGTATGGAGAATTTCTCAACGTACAATGTGGGAATGGTATGGTGATGAGATGATGGAAAAAGGGCATGTGAATACCTGAGAGAAAAGGTGTCCCTGTGTACTCACAAAATGAAAAATGAGAAAAAATGTATTTTGGGAGAGCCCTTCACAATGTATTTATAGAATGGTTCTAGGGTTTTTTGACCCAATGTGGTTACCCATGGTATTTTCTGACCCATGGTATTTTCTTATGGTTTTATGATTGTTTCTCTTTTTTAGGGTTTTTACTCCTTTTTTTAGGGTTTTTGACCCTTTTTGGAGAGAGTGAGGGTAAACCATAATAAATAATAATGTTTTGGACCATTTTTTGTGGAAATACTATTGTGAAGGTCAAAAGTAAGGGAAATATGGTAGGAATATGATGTATGTATATGGTTTAGACCATGTAGAGCTAGGTGAACATTTTTTTATGTTAACACATACACACCTTTTTAGCATCTCTAGGGGTCAAAACCACCCCTACAAGAGTTGTTGTTTCTAGGGTCAAAAGTGCTCTCCCTAGACAAATCCTTATAGAATTTAGAGATTTCTGGAATCTTCTAACCATGTAGGTCTTCTTTTCAACTAGTTTCACAAGGATAATTAAATTAGTTAGTTCATTCATCTATGTCTCTTCTTTCAAGAATGTATTCAATATTCAAGGAACTATTCATAATTCAAATGAAAATTTCGCTGGTCTTCATAGATTTTCTTTACTTATTCAAAAACAAGTGTAGGTGAATGTCTATAAGCCACAAGTTAAGTGTCACAAATTGGTAGTTGATGCATGGATAAGGGTAATTCGTGACACTTAACTTGTGGCTTATAGATATTCACCTACCAGACTTGGTTGTGTATTGATGCATTGTTCTTTTGAGATGAAACTCAAACCAATGTAGATTATAAGTCTCTAGATACCTTCTCCAAACCCATTTTAATTTATTAAATTCTTATATAACCACAAACTCTATTATTTCTTTACTTGTATAAATTTCCGTTGAAAAGCATTAATTCCACATAAATAGTTTTCCTTGGTGAGTAACCAACATAAAATTACACTCACAACATTTCCAGCTTCCTTAATTATCTTCTTCAATAATCCCAATTACCAAAACTCCATTTCTATTGTGTTCATAACTTGAGCATTATGGCCATCCACCAATTGATCTCCTAACAATGCAACCTATCAGTTAACTAAACTATTCAGATATATATTTTCAAGTCATATTTCTATGCTTCCAAATACACCCATCAAATCATATATAAGTGATCTCTCACTCTTGAACAATATTTTTCATATTCTAAGATCCCTTATCGATAAACTTCAAACAGATTCCACACTTCACAACCCAATCTTCACAGAGTTGACGAGCGTTAATAATAAATAATCAACTTTTGCTTTCTCCTCTGACTTGCATTGCAGGTGATTCCAATTGCTATTTTCTTACGTCAATATTTTATGGTGGGTAGGCTTGGCATTGAGGGTTTTCCAGGATGTCGCTGTTAAATATATCCACGCCGACAAAAACAACAAAGAATCTTGTATCTCCAACTCGAGGGAAAACAACAAAGAATATTATATTAATATCCACCTATATGACAAAAAAGTTGAAGGTTTAAAATTACGAAACAACCAAGGATTTTACATTAATGACCACCTATATGACAAAAAGGTTAAAGATTTGTTGAGAACTTATCCTCAAGCCCAAACCTGCATGTAATAATGGACAACTATTGTCTACTTTCCCTGGCATGAATCCAAAATTAGAGACCTGAACACCGTGTCCGGATTTGAACTTACGTCGATAAGTTAACTATTTGGAGAGACATTGTTTCCATGGAGAATTTATAGATATGTTTGTCTATTTCCGAAATAATGTGTTTTTGGGAGCATTCAAATAGAGCTTCAATGTCATTTAATGCATTTTATAATCAATTGTTGGTTATGTCTTAGCTATCTGTTATATTCTTTAATTAAATGGGTTGTCTATCATTAGGTCTTATTCATGCATGAGCTCCTAGTTATCCATGCATCAACTACCGTTTTTTTTTCCTTTTTTTGAAGAACGTTCATAAAATCAATCTAGACAGTACACTTATCCCATCCTCCTTCAAATATAAAAAACATAAATGATAGTCCACCCCAAATTCTATATATAAACCCCTATCCATATAAACAAATATATTTTTAACAATAATATTTTTGGATATAACATTTACATTATAAATATTTATCCAAACCATAATGATATTTAATATGCACCATAAAATCAAATATAAAGTTTTATAATTAAATAAAAATCAAATATAAAATTATATAATTAAATACAAATCAATTATAAACTCTTATAATTAAAACAAATTGAAGCTAGTGACATCTCCCACACTATTCATCCAAATAAACTTGTGAAAAAATTAATTAGTTTAGATATATTTATTCATTCAAATAAATTTGTGAAAATTTTAATTAGTTTAGATATGTTTTGATATGTATGTATGCATCTATTCATTGTTAATTCATTGTTAACAGTAATTTTTTTTATTAATAATTATTTATATTTTACAATTTGAAGTGGATGAGAAAAAGTCTTTTTCCTAGATTATAAGAAGATGAGGAAGTATATTGTCCTTCGAAATTCCAAATAAACAATTTAAAAATATATATATCTCTAATTAAGTGACTATGCAAGTAATTACACCTATAAGTGTTTTTATTTGACATTTTGGGGTAGACAAACACCTATGTTTTTTCTGCATTACACCAGTATGAGACAAGTGTACTGTCTAGATTGATTTTATGGCAAATAAACAGTTATAAAAAAAGAAAATAAAAAATAATTGATACTTGATTCAAAGATAAACATAGCTGATATGAGTGGATATTTGAGAGTTTGTAAATTAAAAAAAAGGTAAGAACAACTAACTAATAATTTATTAGGGACACTTAACTTGTGATCTATAAATGTTCAGCCTCCACAAATTAAATAGGTAAGAGAATATATATACAATAACAAAATTACAAAACATAATTGAATTTATGTTTTCGAATAAAATGCATATCTTTTTTAAAATTGACAATATAATAAACCTACATTTAGTACATAAATTTGCACCTCCTGGTCCAATTCCTTGTTATCATTGTCAGTTTTATTATTCGCTGGGTTCCTTGTTATCATCCGCCAAACTTTTAAACCTCACTGATAACATGGTTATCTGGTAGGGTCAGAAAACCCACACTGTTTTACAAAAGGTTGGCTAAAGAATTCTGTTTGCCACTCAAGAGCTTTATAAAAACAGTCCAAATTAAATATTACAACATGACTACATAAGATTTTTTAACGCCAAAGCATCTTAAACTCCAAATACTGAGTAACTATGCATTCAACATAAATGGTTGATAACGTCAGAATTATTAACCAACAAAAGCACTTTAAAAAACCAATAGAGCTTCTCGCAGAAAATGATTATATGAAACGCAAAAAACAAACTGAACGGGTTAAATTTTGGGACTAAAAAGTTATGTTCATAGAAATTTTGACCTTAAAATTTTATCATTATAAAGAAAGGCTGGCTATTGCAAATCAGTGCATCTCTGGCCATTGCAAATTCCGACAGGCCTATCTAATGAATTATTTCGATAAAGATTTACCCGTACAATTCAAATGGATTTTCCTTCATATTTCAGACTGCGGTCGCTTCTGATTACGATCCTGGAATATACCTCCAGCGCTGCGATAAACCCAGTCTATTTTGTCGACCTTTGCACAATCCGACTGTGGGTGCGGTGCGATAAATACAGTGTATTTTGTCGACCTTTTTGCTCATAGTGTACTATTCCTTCTAACCTTTCAAGTTTTTTCTATCCATCCTTAGTCCTGCCACTGTTTTCAATGGTTGTGGCCACCAACTCAGACTTCATTGTTATTTTGTTAACTGGGTGTTCTATAGTTCAAAGTTATTTACTTTAAAGTTAAAAAAATTAAATTAAATAATAATAATTATATGATAACTAAAAAAAGTTAACAAACATAATAAGAACATGTAGATTGGTTGGATGTGCAATTAAAAAAATACATATCATGTTAATTCATAAAATAGATTTATCTTAAAACTTATTTAAGTTGTATATTTCTTCTTTAAGTTTAAAAGGTTTAAGATAAAAAAAAAATACACCTCAAAAATTGGTGAGTGTTTGATAAATCTTAAATTAAGCTTAATCTATACTTATGATAATCAAAATGATATTAAAAGTTGTGAATCCCAAATAATTAAAAAAAAAACAAATGTCCCGACCCAACCGCCATATCTTTAACTAAGTCACTTGACACGTCTAAAACCCCCCATGTGTCCCGTGGGGTTGTGTCACACACGGACATGACGTCAACACGTGTCTGACACATTTTTTCTGTGTCTTGGAATCAGGACACATAATGCCAATCCCTCTAAGTATCTTGTTGTTGGTTGTGTTCACTATTGAAGTCTTCTATCATACCCTTGGTAAAATTGTACCCTTCACACAAACCAAAACCATTTATTATGCATGTTAAGCTTTCTGCCTCATTTTAACATTTGGATTAGCCATCTTCATCAAATTGGGGAGTGATGACTTGAGCAACAACAAGATGGATGCACATGGATCCACAAATCATTACAAAGCGTTAAAATTGATGTCCCTAAAGGATTAAAGAAAAGGCTAGAGGAGGCATTGGTGATCCTATGGAGGGGTCATCCTCCAGTGTCCACACGAGCAAGCATATGCAGATCACCAAATGAGCAAAGAGGAGGAGGAGGAGGAGGAGGAAGGAGAGGGTCAGGGCAGTGATGAGTTTTTTTATTCAAGCATGGAGGAGGACTATTGACATATGCGATTCTTCCATCTTGATCTCATCTATGATCTACCCCTTTTTGTATTTACTATCTACTACTACTAGATTTCATTGACATTCTGACATCTATGTAATACATCTTGATTTTGATGACTTAATGAGAAATATGGTTTCAACATCTTGAGCTATCATCTTCTTGTCTCATTGTGATTTGTAAATGACTAAATCTATAATGTGTATTGATTCTAATTAGTAATTTCTATTCAATATATGTAAATTCTCTATGATGACCCTCCATTTTGTCAACTTTTATCTACATGTTTAACCCGACATTTAAGTATTTTATATGCATTTTCTCTTATATACTGTCACTTAGACATCATTTGCATGGGGTTAAAGAACATTCAACTAAGAATCAAAATCATGTATAATGTTGCCATTTATTCCATTTTAATTGTTCAATTTGATATAAGTTTAAGAGAGAGTCTTTATTAATAAAATGTTTATGTTGTAGGTTTCTTTCACTATCTGGTACTCCTTCCTCCACCTGATCCGATACCCAGATCTGCACTCAATCTGGTACATTCACCAGCACAACCAAATAAACGATAAATATTTTAGGGATAAGGAAAGATTGAAATAGGGCATATGTGTGACTTAGTCATATAATACCCGTGAATATTGACAACCAAAGCCATGGTTAGTTGAATCCCTTGAGGAGCTTCGATTTCTCTAAAAAAATCGTGACCAAAGATATGGGAGAATCTACTTAGGTTGGAGTGTATTAGCTTGAGAAAAGGCCTCTGATGGCATCTGTTAGTCTTTAGCAGTTATGATCATTTGAAGGGTCGACCCTTTCAGTGGTCAGCCCATATGATGTAACCTATATATATTTGACACCAGTATTAGCAAACACAGAGAGAGACAGAAAATCATTTCTACGAAATTCATTTCAGTTTAATCAAAATATCATTTTAAGTTTTCACTTGCAGTCTGAAGCAACATCTAGAGGGGGCCCACCTTCACACGATGTTGATATTTTTTTTATGCGTCTTATCCTTTGCTGTAAGGATTTTTGTTTACACGTTGATTGATTGTTGTTGTTCTGCATATTTCATTAGAAATTTCAGAAGTTAAACAAGAGCCAACAAGTATCGAATAGAACAAAGAGTAGTGATGTAAATTTGGTCTTAATTCATGGTTAGTTGCATTGTGTTTTCAGTTCATTTCCTTTTAGCATAAAGGGTTAAATTCATGCTAAGGTTTTAGATCTACAAAGTAGAACAGAGTAACTTGAAATGCTTGCTTTCTAGCTTGAGTAGAGTATGGGAATGCTTTATGTTTGAATGCTAGCTAGAGTTTAGGGTTTGGATCTGTAACAGGTTTATTTACTTGGATGTATTAATATTTTGGGCAAGATTCATTGATTCTAAATGATTTCACAGTTAGTTCTAAATTAAAGAATAACATAGCAGTTTGATGTGTAGATTGATGCCTAGTTAGAGATATATGCCTGTGATATATATATATATATATATATATATATATATATATATATNATCTCGGTTACTTTATTAGATCAGTAGTTCATTAAAATATATTAAGATTTCCTTTTTGTTGTTCTTATTTGAGCTTAGAAACAAACTATTATTTAGAGCTAAAGAAGAAAGTTAATCTGAACATCCTTTTTGTTTTACATTACACAGTGAAGGTTGACTATTTTTCTTACACGATTGATTAGATATACATGCATATTTTATTTACTGAAGGAATGATAGAAAGCGTAAGCTAGGTGGTTAATAAATTTGGAGTGTTCAAAGTGTGTTTTATCTTTCATCTTGTAGATTCCCCATAGATTTTAGGATAATCCATCTTGCCTAGCACAAACAGTGTAACAACACTAAGTTTACTAACCTCAGTTGATAGTTTAATTAAGGGTGATATCATTTGCCTGACATTTTTGGCGTCCTCACTGAGGAGTTGTTTGAAGGTAAGATAGTACTTGAATATTTATTAAATTGATAATCAGTTTTGAGTGTGATTAGGTTCTGCAGAAGGAGAAGGGATGATAATATGAGAGGTAAGAACCCACACATCTGTTTAATAGGTTCTTTCAAATCCATCTGCAGTATTCAATATTCTTGATTTGATTTGTTATATAGAATAACTATTTGTTTTTATACAGTAGAAATTTTTGATGACACCTAGGGATAGTAGAGGTAGATACACCAAAATTAGTTCTTAGAATTCTTCTATTTTTGGTGATAGAGCCCCATCATCATTAAGAAATTTTGGAGAAAGATACAGAAGAAAAGAAAGCGACACATAGGAAATTATAGGAAAACAACAGGAAGAAACGGTCAAATCAAATTCAATAGGAGAAAAAACTGAATCACCCCAGAAATACTTGTTAGTAGTATCAGAGGAATCTGAAAGTACTAAAATCTCACCTATAAAAGAGGATCATATCCTGGAAAATTTAGTGGATGTAGAAAATATTAAAGCACTATTTGGAAACACATCAGATCATGTGGTTTCTCAGATAGAGTCCACTCTAAGTCCACCAGCACTCACAAGAGAGAAGATATTTCCTCAAGCCAGGCCTAGAATAGAAAGGTGGGACCTTTCATCATCATCCTTGAGGGAGGGAAATATAATCTTTAACTTGTTCAATAATTCACTCATAATGGGAGAACATGAGGATGAAGTGGAACATGAGGCAAAAACTGAGACAACCTTTGGTGTTGGAGCAGGGCCCCGCAGCTACAGGAAAAGCTACTATTTTTGGTAGAATATGGACAATGTTTGGAGGAAAGACAGTTTTGGTGATGCAATAAAGGTACGATGCCATAGCGCATTTACCGCCGTGGATCAAGGGCCAGAAATCGCGATGATCGGAACCGGGAATTCAAAGGAAATAGTACTTGAAGCGGCCGAGAAGAGAGCTCAACCACTGCATTTAAAGCATTGGCAACGACAGGAGGGATCAGCTACCCTCATAAATGGAGAAGGAGCAACGGGTCGAGGTATTGAAGACAAAGAACAGAAGTGGAGCGACCGAGGAGGCGGCGCCCATACCTACGATCAGCGCCAAAAATTGCAGAAGACTACAGGAAGCTACGGTGTGACCAGTAAGTGGCAGTTCAAAGTACAGAAAGGTCAACTGTCACAGTTAGGGTTTTGGGTTACTGTTGGGATAGGCCCACAGTTTTGTATCATGGTGAGACCTTCGGGCCACCTATAAAAGAATGTATTTTTGTATTATGAAAGGTTGGTCGGTTGGGTTGGTTAGGTTGTTACTAGTTATCATCAGTATTGTAAGACATTGAGGAAGAGTCAAGATCTAGTTCTGTCGTTAAGTCTGTAGTTATCTTATTGCAACTAGTGGCTGGCTCCTTGAGCATGAATGTAACAATCCGCAGGAGGAGAGAGAGAGAGAGAGAGAGAGAGAGAGAGAGAGAGAGTATTGTAAGAAGAAAGCAATATAGGAAGAGAAGAGATCTAAGAGAGAAGGGCTCCCAGTGGTGTGCGTGGAGTTTCCCAGAATATCTCAAGCTGCATAAGAGGTTGCAGTGAAACTGTGTCACTCTCTCAAGATATAATATAAACACAGTTCCCGTGGACGTAGCTTCCCCCATAGAAGTGAACCACGTACATCTGTCTGTTGTGTGACTGTTTCATGTGATTATGATATACTTATTTTCTATCTGTTCTCTGTTACATGAACTTTGCTTATCAGTTAATGAATGTATGTATGCTATCCTTCAGTTTACAGTAACATAGAATTTTAAATGCAAGTTGAATGTGTCGAGTACTCTGTATATGAGTTTATCAGTGCTTGATTCACGACAGTAGCAGCTACTGTGTTAAGTGACTTCTGTATATTTAGTTCAACAAGTTGAGTGTAATTGATGTTAACATGTTAAACTATAAGAAGCTTAAGTGAGGTTGTTTAACACCTTAATGAAGGTTAACTAAGCTATTATACCTAGAAAGGAAGCCTCTGGACCTTGAGAGTTGATGAGTATATCGAGTCTTACTGTAGGAAATATTGTAGTGTAGAAAGGGAAATATTGCACTGTCGGGGGAATTGCGGTGTGAGATATCGCAGGTTAAGAGTTGGGCAGAAGGGAAGGTTCACGCAGTGCCCTAGAAGCTGCGATGCGATAAGAGTCAGTTCCATAGCAGAGTCAGCTAGGAAGAGGGAACAACCCTTGCTGAGAGATTTAGCTGGTTAATTAGAGTCAGGAGGACCTAGGATGCTACAGAAACTAGTTGAGGAAGCCTGATTCTTCAGCCACCCCATCTAGGATCATTTCAGGTGAGACTTCAGGTCGTTCTGCGGTCTTTCGCCGAAAGGGCCAGTGAGCTAGGGGTTTTGTTGGTACAATAAAGTAACCTGGGTCTGCCTAGTAAAGACCAACAAATGGTTCTGATGCTGGTTTTGAACAAATTGAAGAGCTGATGTTCTGTTGGCATCCTACTAAATAAGAACTTAACCAATGGGTTGAGTCTAAGGAAAGAGAATTTGCTGAGAAAGAAAACAAGAGTCCTACGCTGAGTACATAGGACTGGTTACAGAAACATATCTTCACAGACCTACATGAGATATTTTTTGTGACCTATGCAAATGAGTTATACGATTGGTTGTCAAAGTTGAATGATAAGCATGTATTCAAGAAGAAATGAAATATTGTCTGGACACTGGAGTTGATTCATACCGTGAAGAGTGTAGATAATCCCATTTCGTGAGCAGTAGACTTCTGGCTCGCGAGTTTGCTAGAAGGTTTCATTACAGAGTTTGCAGTTTATCAAAGAAAGAGTTTCAGCGAAGCAGAGAGGTACTTCTTCGAAGGATATTGTGGTCAGTACTTGAACTCTTTAAATTTGTCCCTTAAGATGTTATTGTATGAAAAAGGATTACTAGATATATTCTCAGATGAATAAGTTAAGTAAGTGTAATGTCACAAGAGTTTAAGAGTGACTCTGAAGAAATTGGATGTACATGTAGCGGTAAGAGATATAAAGTAGATTTCAGATCTTCCTTCTTTGAAGACAGTTCAGACAGTACTAGAGAATAGAGTCAAAGTAATAGAGAAATAACAGTAAGGGGTATCCCTTACCACCCTTATAGCCCACAGAAATTGACCGGGACTCAGAATAATCCCACAGGAACTCCATCTAATAGTTCACACACAGTACATACTACCTCTACACCATCTATATTTATACCGCCAAGTGGTAGTAATACAGCAAATCAGAATCCACCTCGTAGAAACAGAATGGGGGATGACATGAAATTACCTACCTTTAGGGGTATAGGGGCAAAATACCCAGAACAACATTGGTTCCTATGTGAAGCTATATGGACCATTAAACAGATCTAGGATGGAAATACTAAGCTTGTCCAGTTGGCCACTACACTTAGATAAAGAGCTTTAACATGGTATATGAAGTATACAGTAGCGCAGAACAGAACACTCGTAGAGGTCAGGACCGCAATGATTAAGGAATTTAAGAAACCCAAGTCTGAGTCACAATGTATCACATAACTTAAAGACATCAAACAGTTACCCACAGAGTCAGTATGGGATTTCGATTAGAAATTTAAATCTCTTATAAACCAAGTTAGTTTTGATTTTGCGCTGGAGCAGCATAAGGAATGGTTCATCGCAGCACTGCTCCCTCATATTAGACTTCCACTAATGCAACAGAAACTCCATACGTATGATGAAGCATTGGAGATGGCAATGAAACTAAAGGCTTCACCTCTAGCTGAGACTAGTGCAGGTATGACAAATTTACAGAATCAGTTAGCCAATCTCACTTTACAGCTACATGAGATTCAGAAGGGGAAAGAGGTTGAACAAGAATTATGGTGTACAAAGTGTAAAGGACATGGCCATACCAAAGATAACTGCCCAGTATTTGTTGAGTATCTAGCAAGTGGGGCTCCTAACCCTTTAGTACAGAATCAAGGGCCATGGTGTGAAATCTGTAGAACACGAGGACATAGACCACAGGAATGCCCTTTACTTCAGAAGTATGTACAAACCCCTAAGAATTTATATTGTAACTTCTATAAGTCAGTAGGACATGATGAAAATAATTGCAGAGCTTATGATCCCATGATAGAGAGAAAACATGACTTCTACAAAGTCCAGTCAGAGACATCAGGACCAGCAGTAGGTCCACAGCATGAACCGGCTCATGATGGCCATGGTGGAGGATTCAGAGGAAGAGGTCGTGGTGGAGGGTTTGGCCATGGCCGTGGACCGATTGTTTGTTACAACTGTGGAGCCATAGGACATTATGCTAGGGATTGTCAGAACCCTACTACGACATGTAAGTATTGCAAGTCCTATGATCATACTATAGAAGAATGTCCTATCTTGATAGCCGAGATTAAGGATCCTAATCTAGCAGTAAACCAGAATATTCATCTTATTGCTGCTGAGCAGAAAGAACCAGAACCAAGAGTCAATGTTTTTGACTCGTAGCGGTGCTTCTACTAGTAGGACATTGCGGGATGCTGAAAAGAATACAGGTCCGAAGTGAGTGCGTAAAGTCACTGATAAATCTACACCACTTGACCTACAGAAGAACAAAGAAACATTTCAGCAAGCTAAAACTTTCTTTACTGACCCTACACCATCAGGATTGCATATATTTCCTTGTAAGGGTGTACCACAGCAAAAAACTTGTGGCATTAGTCCTGTGCAGATACTGCAGGCTACCACATCTGGAAGGTGCGAAGAGGATGAGTTGGCAAGAAGTGTACAATCCTTCCTGCGGGGCTGCTTGAAACTCGTAAGAAATGAGAAAGCCATAGGAGAGCTTCAATGCATTATAGATCAGTATCAGCAGTCTTCTTCCATGAGCAGTACGCAGCATGTTGTTCATAATATTATGGGCCATACAAGAATAGGAAGAGAAATGAGACTCACAACACAAATTGGAGAGTTTGAAATGGATGTGGTAATCCTAGATTTAGGATCAGAGGTAAATGTTCTTACTAAGTAGACATGGGAATTGTTAACACCCAAAAATGGTTAACTACCTCATCTACCCCATTTCATGGCTCATTCGCCCATTTGCCTACCATATTTCCCTGAAAATCCCACTAAAATGCCTCC